>VDFB02205973.1:210831-357253 GCA_007258455.2 Sequoia sempervirens
TGTGACTTGAAAATTTCTTGCTATCCCCTTGAAGATTGCACCAACTTTATGTAAGCTGTCCAGCGTGAGGTGGAGCAGAGTTTGGTTGAAGTTTGCCGAAATTGATCCCGTGTCCCGTCTTTAGATAGAACATATATTTTCTTATCCCTATACTCATTTACATTCCGTATATTTCTGGTGAGTTTTAGGAAAACGTACCTTATAGCTAAATCATCCGCATTGCGTAAATTCCCTTCCAATCATCCATTTGTTGTCAACTGCAAGCCTTTTGAACAATTGTCTAAGTCCCCTCGTAAAAACAACATATCACAACGAACCTATTGAGGGTATTCCAAAGCATTTCGGAACCTTGGAGTTGAACGTGCGATCTTTCTCGCAATCTTAGCGCACAGAATTCTTTGATCAAGAGAGAATAATGTAGCCTTCGGATTACTTTGTTTTGCTGATTGGTGCGGTCACAAAAATCACATCAACAGGATTGAACTTAGGAAACCAAGGCTTCATATAGAGAGAAGCTCAGCCACAAAACTAGTGGCCAACTATTGGTTCACATTTTATCATTCACTGAACATTTAGAATAAAATGTCAAGGACACTCTACCCTCTCTTGAACAAAATCACTACATGTGGCAAGATTGCAAGAAAGACCACATGGCAACTCCAAGGTTTATATGTGTGAACGAGTGACTTTATGTTGGATAGCTTCCTTGGTTATGTATGTTGAAATACAAGGGGGACTTATGTTAACAAATCATTCACAAGCTAGGACTTAGACAAATTTGTGATATATACTTTTGGATTTTCAGTTTTGGAGTTTCAAAAAAAAATGCAAAAGGATAAGGGTTTAGAAGCTTTATGCTACTCCTAAGAACTCAAGAGACGGTAAAGACTAGGTGAAACCAATAACAACACTTTGCTTCGCCACATGAATGACAACCACACAAAGCGAGTGCAATCTTCTAAGGTTGTGCTTAAGATTTTGATACAATGAATAATACCATCAATGGAACAATATTTTATTCAAAGTAGAAGTTAAAGCTTCCACAATATAAGCTCAGGCTAACTTTACGCATTGAACAAAAATCATTCATTCAAAGAAAGTATGAGCAAGAGTTTCACCAATCCCTACTATCAAATCTTTCATTCATCTAACAAGCATGCAAATCAAATTCTATTCTAAATCTATTCTATGTTGAAGGAGATATGCAACCATGCAACCACTTGATAACAAGAAGGAATCAAAGCAATCTTGCAATATGAACTTTCATTATCCAAGTAGCTCTAAGCAACAATTTCATAAAACTCTCTTCACAGTATGAAATGAGAGAATAGGAGTTTATATATAGTTTTGAAAAACAAATGAAAGGCCGAGATCAATCTTAGATCAATGGCTGAGATTAAGACACAACAACCCTAATTAGGGTTTCCCAAAATAATATCCATAGCGAGTGCATGAAGGACAAGTGGCATGAGGAGCTATCTTCTAGGAGGTGCATCCCTATCATCTTGAGTGGTAGTATATTCAATGAATCTGGACACCATCGGGTTGACTTCCTCCATCGTGACATGTGGTAGCATATTCACCTTGAATTCCAATATGTCCAAGTCATCTGCACACACAGAAAAAGCAGTCTCCCATTCCAACTCCTGTCTTTAGAAGGCATCTTGGATGGACAAGAAATTCAATGCCTTAGTCAAATTTTGCTTCAGGACTGGTCCAATGATGGCGAAGAATCTCCTGAGTTCTGAGCTTTAGACTTTCTAGCTGCATATCATTTTCTCGGATGGTATCCTTCTCAAGCACATCCGTAACCACAAGGGAAATCTTATTTTGAATCTCTCTTATCTATTCCTTAGCTCTGATACCATCGACCTTCACTTTTTCTAAGACTTCGTTTCATGCAACCAATGCCCAATACCAAGTGTTAAAATCATATGTAGCCCCTGCTGCAATTACCTTTTCATTAATTAGTTTCTGCTTTGGAACTCCTTTTAATACTCTAAGGCATGGGATAATTCTGTCCTAAACATCCTGAAGGTTATCCCATGCTTCTGCCATGACTGCAATCCTAGAAAGCAAAGACGAAGTCTGTCCATAGGCCAATGTTAATCTTTCCACAAATGTGGCTGCCTCTTCACTTTTGCTCGCCATCCACTCCTTGGTTTCTCTGGCTGTTACCTTTTCTTCTTCAAAATCTTTGACTACTTCCTATGAAGAATTCAAAAGTGGAGGAACCACTGAATCGCCTTGATTAAGAGGTTTGGTCAAGTGCTGAATATATTCCTTTAGGTGCTCAATTGCCCTTTTGTATTCTCTTTTCTTTCCTACCACCTTTTCCAATCTTGCCTTCATGGAGGCGACTGAATTGTCTAAGTCCTCAAATCTCTTGACCCTTTGTAGTTGGCCCCAAGTCGATAGTGGTGATTGTATACTCTTGAGGAGTAATATCTTCCTTTTCCTTGTCCACTGTTGGTACAACAATTTGCACTGAACGACAACCAACTTTATCTCTTTGGATTGTGGAAAACTTCTTGGCTGGCTTCTTTGCAGTAACCTTCGCTAATTTGGCCAAGAAATTGGCCGTATCATCTTCTTCTTGAATTTCCATTGGTGCTTTCATTTTCAACCTTTCTTTCAACCAATCAGGAATCGTAGGTTGCTCAATGCCTTCCTCATCCTGATTACTTTCTTCACATGGAATATCCTGAACTCCTCTAAGAGCGGAAATCATTCCCTCATCCAAAATATCCATTTCATTTTTTGGTTCAAGTATTTCCGTGCCTGTAGGAGATGGGGGTTCATCATCATCTTGTTGGATTAATTCAATGTTCTCATGGATTGGAGAAGGAATCCTTATTTCAGCTAATGACTCGTCCTCAATAGTTAATACCTCGTTCACATTCTTGGACATGGCAGAATGGGATGGCTCTGATCTCTGCTTCTTCTGTACAGGTTCTTCGTTCACAATTTTCTTCCCCTTCGACCTTGTGGAGTCATCAATTGCTTCCTTCCTTTTCCTAGAATTAGTGCTTTCAATTAGTTCGACACTTTGGGACGTTCTTGCATTTGAGGAATATGATTCCATTTCGCCCATCAAGTTATAAGTGAGGGTCAAATTTCTTCGCCTTAACCCTTGGACTTGCTGATCAACCCACCACTGTGAATACTTAACAGCTGGCCTCATGAAGGTAGCTAGATCCGTGAGCTCTGGTTTTGATCATCTCATAGGAGGAAAAGGCCAATTCTCATCATAGCGTGGCTGAACATATTCTCCATCATCCTCTAACTGGTCCGACACACGGAAAAGCTCGGTTCTTCTGATCAAGCTTACTAGCAATCTAGACCATAGTCTTCTCCTAATATCAAACTCATCTGCAGTATTTTCCCAAAAATCCTCCAGGTCTACCTTATGTTTGTACTTCTTTCCATTCACTATCCCAATTTGGTTGTGAGGATTGAAATCAGCCTGGGACCGATGAGATGTGAAGGGATACCATTGCATTTCCAACCTGGCACTCTCGGTTGCCTATGCCATTGGGCAAGACTCCGACATATTTCCAATGAAAAATGGAAAGGAAATGGCTGCTTTCTGCTTTGTTCTCTGGAAGCCCTAATATGTTTCCAATTGCCTAAGGACTTCGAGCAAGACCATTCTGTTGGTAGGGTAAATTGGAAGTCAGTAAGGACATCCGGTAAATCCTTGAACTCTTATATACGTGAATCTTGGATATTGGATAAACCAGGATCCTGTTGATGCGTGTTTTATGACACAACAAACATTCTAGAATAAAGTGTTCAAAGACGCTCTATCCCCTCTTGAAAAATTACCTTGTATGCTAAGATTGCAAGTAAGATCATATGGTAATCCCAATGTTTAAGATGAATGCGGATAGACTCTATGGTATGGATGTGATTTGCTGGGGGCACAATTGAGATTTACTTTTTGCAAGTTACTCAGAAAAGCGGAAACATAAATGCAGTATCATTTTGGATTTTCTGATTTTAAAAAAAGTGAAAAAGATCGAGGGTTTTAGAGATCCTATGCTATTCCTAAGAAATCAGGAGAAGACGAGGATTAAATGAAACCAACTAAACAATACTCTACTTCGCCACGTTAAACGACAACTACACAGAGCAAGTGCAATCTTCTGGGAATGTGCTTATGATTTTCACGTAATGAATAATTACCATCAAATCGAACAATAATTATTCAAACAGAAGTTAAGCATCCACGATAAAGCTCAGTCTAACTTTACACATTGGGTGAAAAGCATCCACTCAAAGAAAGTATGAGCTCGGTTTCACTAATCTCCGTTATCAATCTATCATTCTTCTAACATACATTCTAATTCAAATTTACTAAGAGAGAAAGAAAATATGCGACCATGCAACCATTCGACAATCAAGTATTCAAGGCACCTCATGCATTTGAACTTTATTATCAAAGTAGTGTTTTCACAACAATCTCATAATAACTCTCTTTATTTTCTACAATCTAATTATTTGAATCTGCTCTAACTTCTTAATCTCCTCTATATGTTCTAATCTTCTAATCTATCATCTATATCTATGAGAGAGTGAGGGGGGGGGTTTATATAGTATTTCTGAATTACAATGAACGACCGAGATTGATTCAGGATCAAAGGTCCAGATTAAACAGAACTAAACCCTAATTAGGGTTTCCAAAACCTCAACCAGCTAATTGGAGAGAACTCTAGACATCTGGTGTGGCATCCTTATCCACTTGTGCGGCCTTGCATTCGGTGAATCTGGACACGATCAAGCCGACCTCTTCCATGGCAATGTCGGGCAGCACGTTGACATTGTACTCCAGCAAGTCTAAGCTCTCGGCACACTCTGCAAAAGTGGTCGCCCATTCTGGTTCCTGCAGCAAGAAAGAATTTCTGACGGCCATGAAGTTGAATACCTTGGTGAAGTTTTCTTTCATGATTGGCCTGGTGGTGGAGAAAATTTTCTGCACTTGATCTTTTAAATTCTTTGGCCGCAAGTGTTTCTTTCAGACAGCGTCCTTGTCGAGCATATCTGCAGCCATTTCATAAATTTTACTCTGAATTTCCTTTACTTGTTCTTCAACTCTGGCACCATCCTGCTTCACTTTTTCGAGGACTCCTCTTCTTGAAATCAGAGCATAATACCATCCATTAAAATCATATGCCGCTCCAGCTTCAATAACCTTGTCCTCAATCAACCTTTGCTTCGAGATGCTCTTCAATTCCCGAATACATGGGATGATCCTGCTTTGAATATCTTCGAGACTACTCCATGATTCCGCCAGGTCTGCAACTCGTGATAGCATAAAGGAAGCCTGCTCATTTACTTGCGCCAACTTTTCTGCAAACGCCAACGCCTCTTCTTTCCTTCCAGCCATCCAGTCCTTAGCCTCCCTCGCCATAGTCAACTCTTCTTCAAAATTTGCGCCTGGTTCTCGTGAAGAATTAGGAGGTGGAAGCGCTGCTTGGTCACCTTCATTTAGGGGCTTGGTCAAGTGCTGGATGTAATCTTTTAGGCGCTGAATTTCTTTTTTATATTCTTTTTTCTTGGCAACTTCTTTTTCCAACCTGGACTTGATGGTGGCCACGGAATTGTCCAAGTCCTCGACCTCTTGCCCTTTTGTTGTAGGACCCATGTCAATGGTCGTGATGGCATATTCATCAGGGGCGATCTCATCTTGGAACTTGTCGGCTGTAGGTATTGCAATTTGCACTGTGCGATTTCCAGCTTCATCCCTTTGGATGGTTGAGAATTCTTGGCCTTCTTCCTCGGGGCAGTTTGCTCTAGTCTTGCCAGAAAATCTGTGTCATCCTCTTCTTCTTCAGGTACCTCCATTGGCGCCTTTCTTTTCAATCTTTCTTTCAGCCACTCTGGGATTGTTGGCTGCTCAATTCCGTCCTGTTGATCTTGGACGTCTTGTATATCCTGTACTTCCTGCTCTTCCTGAATCTCCGACATACTTTGAACTTCTTGGACCAATTGCATACCTTGAATTTCTTGGACGGATGGGTCATCTTGGATTCCTTTGAGGGCGGAAATCATTCCTTCCTTGAATTCTCCATCCATAATATCTGTATCATTATCTGATTCTAGGATTTCTGTGCTTGCTGGAGAAGGTTGATCATCATCTTCTACTTGTATTGGCTCCACATTTTCGATTGGAGAAGGGATCCTAGCATTTTCGAAAGACTCTTTATCCATGGCGAGTATTTCTTCTATATTTCTGGAAGTGGCCGACTGAAGAGGTTTAGACTTGTGCTTCTTTCGAGAAGGCCCTTCATCTACCATTTTGTCCTTGTCTTGTCTTGCAGATTTATCAACTTCTTTCCTCTTTCTCGAGTTGGCGGCATCTGTTGGTCCATCTCCACGAGATGCACAGGCGTTTGAAGAACAGGACTCTGTATCGCCCATCAATTCATAGGTGAATTGCACATTTCTCTGTCTTAAAATTTCTACCTGCCGATCTATCCACCACTAAGAATACTTGAAAACAGGTCGCATGAAAGTTGCTAGGTCACCCATCTCCGGCTCGAACCATCTTATAGGAGGGAGTGGCTTGTTCTCATTGAAGCCCGGCTGCAAGTATATTCCATCATCCTGTAGTTGATCAGGTATTTTGAAGAGCTTTGTTGCCCTTATCATGCTTAATGGCAATCTTGACTACAACCTCCTCCTTACGTCATATTCGTCTGCTGCGTTAGCCCAGAAGTCCTCTAAGTCAACCCGATGCTTGTACCTCTCTCCATCCACAGTTTTGATGTGATGGAGTGGATCAAAATTGTTCCTGGATTTGTATGATATGAATGGATATTGTTGTATCTCCAGTCGAGCAACCTTTGCTGCTTGTGCCGTCGGACATGACTCCTCCATATTGCCGATGAAGAAAGGAAAGGTGACAGCCGCTTTCTGCTTTGGCCTTTGAATATTCTGATACGCCTCCAATTGCCTTAGCACTTCCAGCAAAACCATCTTGTTGGTCGGATAGATGGGCACTCTATAAGGATTTCCTGAGAATCCTTGGATTCTGATGTAAGTGAACTTAGGATACTGAATGAACCAGAATCCATACCGACTGATTAGGCTCTTGGCCTCATGTGAGAGTCTTTGGTGAGTTCCGCCTTGGAGAAGCTGGGTGATGTACATCAAAAAGGCATCATGAGCTTGTCGGAAATGAGACTTCTCTTTCAGCTGCAGCTGCGGATAACAATCGTAGGCTTTGAGTTGCCCCTCGCCGTTGCCGACCACACCCTTGTAGGTCAAGCCAGAATACTTGTAATAACTTGCAAGTGAATATATGATGTATGAGCTCATGTGAAAAGTTTTGGTCTCCTCAAAGTTGACTAACTGCTCGTGCAGGCTATCCCTAATCATTCTGGACCAATTGAACATCTTGATTCCAGTGATTATTTCATCAATAAAATAGTACATCCAGTTTTCGAAAGGCGCACCATGGGAATTGCCTACAATTCTGTTTAGTAGCAAAACGATGTCACCATATTCCTCTTTGAAATGAGTTCTGATCAATTTCTTTGGCATCTTGCTTGCAGTAGGCTTGGGTTTTAGTAACCAATTCTTGTTTATGTTGGATGCACAGAGATCCTGCTGGCTCTGATAAAGCTTGAGTGCAACTTCCTTGGTGCGGTAGGATGTTCGATTGTACACTGGAATTCCAAAGGTTTCTTGGATTGCTGGGTCGGACAAGTAGGCAAGGACTCTTCCGTCAGGAGCTTCTATCTGCCTGTCTCGTGCATTGTAGTGTAGTGCGCATTCTACCATAAGCTCCGGGCATTCTTTTGCTGGTGGAAATCCAGCTGCGTGGACGATTCCATTGCGCATCATCCTCATGGCAATTGGTGTAGGCAGACGTCCATCAGTCCCGTACATTCTTTTCTTGAAGTCTTCGAGGTCAACGTGGCCAAGATCGGTGTCCACAACGTGCTCCCACTTGGACTTGATTTTCGACTGTGTTTGCACACCTTTGCTGGCGAACTTCATCTTTACCATTTCGAAAATAAATCTGCAAGAAAAAGTAGAGAGAATAATCAGAATTCGAAACTTAAATCAGTTTGAAAGATATTCTAGCTAATTATCAATTTAGACTTCGTGAAAAATCAAGCTGGAAAGAAAATAAACGATGAAGTTTCATGCCAAAGTGAAGTGGACAAAGTAAATCTGCCTGTGACTTCTGGAGAAGTGATCACAATCACGATGCAAGCTGGTAGAATTTATTTCCTTCACTTTGCTGCAAATTTCCTCAAGAAGTTTCTTCTCACACCTTCTTCAAAAATCGAATGATTGTTCAAATGAGAAGTGAAATCAATTATAGAGGTGAGAAAATCGATCTTTTTAGCAAATTTGCATTGTTTCCTTCGAATTGAGTTTAAACTCATCTTTCACTTCGCTTCCGGGTGGCAAATTTTATCTTCAATGGTCTTGTCCGGGAAAGTTTCCAATTTCATCGCCAGTTCAATAAAGCTCTTTTGCTCTTTTTCCAATTTCGAATTTTCAAGACTCATCTCTTTGGGTTTGAAAAATGAATAATTAAAATAATTAAAATAATTATTTTATGTGTTATTTCCAACCCATTCGTTTTATGGCGAATTATTTTTGTCCTTTTCGAAATTTTTCTTGCCAATGACTTAGGTGAATTTTCATTTTCTCCAATTTTCTTGCCATAATTTCTATCGTCCAATTTATTTGGCCATGAATTTCTTTCCTTTTCCAAAATTTATTTCGTCATGTCCAATTTTATCTGGCCATAAATCTTTTCGTCCAAAATTATTTTGCCATGTCCAATTTTATTTGGCCATAAATCTTTTCGTCCAAAATTTATTTCGCCGTAAATTTTAATCGTCCAAAGTCTCTGGTAAAATTTTCTTGCTTTTTTCCAAAATTTATCTAGCCATGGCGAAATTTTTCTCTAAACACTTTGATGTTTGGACTTGGGCATATTTTAACACTTTCCAAAGCCCATACTTAGGCAAATTTTTTTAATTTTCACACTCCTGTATACATGGCGGACTTCACCCATCTTCTAGCCATTCCTTAACTTTGTCTTTTTTTCCTTTTGCCACCCTAAAGCGGACTTGCTTTATTTTGTTGCCATTTAACCTTTGGATAGGGGCGGACTTTGGCTTTCATCTAGCCATTCAACTTTTTTTCCTGACTATGCCTTCGTCAACTTATCTTTTGCTCAAGGGGCGGACTTGAGCTCTTCTCTTGCCACTTCTTTTATGCCTAAGGCGGACTTCATTGATTTTGTTGCCATTTCACTTAGCTCAAGGCGGACTTCCCTCTATGGCTTGCCATCTAAACATTTTGGCTTGGGGCGGACTTTCACCTTTGGCTTGCCATTCAACCTTTGACTAGGGAGGACTTCCCCCTTTGGCTTGCCATTTTCCACTTGACTAAGGCGGACTTGGATACTTTTATTGCCATTCATTCTTTTGACCTGGGGCGGACTTCACCTCTCTTCAAGCCACTTCATTCTACTGCTGAGGGCGGACTTTACCAGATTTCAGGCCATTTCCATAAAGCTGGGCGGACTTCCTTCAATTCATTGCCACACAAGGGCGGACTTCATTGATTTTCATGCCATTGCATTGCTTGGTCAAGGGCGGACTTGCCATCATGTTGAGCCATTATCTTCATGTTGCTGGGCGGAGTTCATTGAATGTCTGGCCATTTAACATTTGTCCAAAGGCGGACTTAGGAAGTATTGAGGCCATTAGAGGGCGGACTTCATAGTATGGCCTGCCATTGACACTTCTTTCTTGGGCGGACTTGGCATTCATTCTTGCCATTACCATTGTCTGGCTGAAGGTATTCACCATTGACTTCCTCTATACTTGGGCAATATTCACCATGAATCTCAGTCACCAACTTGCCATGATTATTCAGATCTTTCAGATTTTCTAGATTTTTCATGGATTTCTCAGATTTCTATGAATTTTTCGATGATTTCATGACTGATTTTTTCAGATTTTCCACCATTTTTCTGTGATTTTCCAGAATTTAGCCATGATTTCAAAAATTTTCGAATCGATTTTCTGAGAGTTTCGTTGATCTTTTCGAACTTCTGAGTGGATTTTTGAAACTCGAGCCCTTTCCAAATATTGAAACTTTCTAAAAATGGAAATTTTCCAAAAACAACAACTTTCCAAAAATAGACCCTAAAAAATAGGGATCTCAGAATTGCCCAAAAGTGCCAAAACAGTAGGTCCTAAAAAATAGGGGGCCCGGGGTGAAAACCCTAAAAACTGGGAGGTGTCGGAATTGACCGAAATGACAGTCGATCTTCGCCTCCCAGGCCCTCTAAGCATGATGGCAACGTTTATACAGTGATCTAGGCTAAAACTCATTTGCTTGACTCGGGTGACCATTCAAAATTCAGACTCAAAACCCTAAACAACAAGGGTCCCCATTTGCAATGGGGCAAGGTGTGAATTAGGTCACAACAGATCCATACTTGCTTATCAAGCTCTTGGCCTCCTGAGTGAGCCTTTGATGAGTTCCTCCTTGCAATATTCTGGTGATGTACATCAAGAAGGCATCATTTTCCCTTCTAAAGTGGGTCTTCTCGCTAAGCTGCAACTGTGGATAACAGTCATAGGACTTAAAATCATTTTATTCATTACCTACCATGCCTTTGCAAATCAATCCTGTATATCTGTAATTTCTAGCCAACAAGTAGACAATGTAGGAGCTCATGTAAAAGGACTTCGTCCTTTCCAAATTTCTTGGTTGTTCATCAAGATTGTTGCTGATTATCCTAGACCAATTGAACATTTTAACACCTGAGGTGATCTCATCAATAAAATAATACATCCAGGTTTCAAATGGCGCACCCTGAGGGCTGCCCATTACTCTGTTTAACAACAAAATGAGGTCACCATAATCCTCTTTGAAGTCGGTACGAAACAACTTCTTTGGCGCTTTCTTGAGAGAAGGCCTTGGCTTTTCCAACCACAACTTATTGACATTTGTTGCAAAGAGCTCAAGCTGGTCCTCATAAAGTTTTTTGGCGTCTTTTTTGGTTTTATAGGAAGTCCGGTTATAATTGGGTATCCCAAATGCTTCCTGAATGGCTAACTCTCCAAAGTGAGCCAATACTCTCCCACCTGACACAATAATTTGTCTTTCTTGTGCATTGTAATGTGTGGCACACTTGACCATCAACTTAGCACACTCCATAGCCAGTGGAAATCCATCCGTTTGGACAAAGCCATTTCTCATCATTAGGCGAGCAATAGGTGTTGGTAGGAATCCATCTTGCCTGTACATTCTCCTTTTGAAATCCTTGAAATCCACGTGCCCGAGGTTGGTGTCTGTGACATTTTTCTACTTGGAATTGATCTTTGACTCCGGCTGCAATCCTTTATTGGTGAACTTCATCTGAGCTTTTCTTGAAGGTTCTCCTTTGGTGGTCATCAACCTGCAACAAACATGAAGAAAATTGATATTATTTTTTAAGATTCTTAATTCTGATTTGTATTTGGACCTTTGCTTGAAAATTTCACTTTCAGTCTGCGAAAAATCAGACTGAAAATAGACAAATTTGGAAAAACACTTAGCAAGCTCCACAAGGATAAGTGAATAAGACAGAAGAAGGACGAAAGAAATCAGTCAAACTCGGATTTTGAACCTTCGAAACTATAATTTTGACTGTAAATTGCCTTCAATTCTGAAAATTCTGTCTTTAACTCAGAAAAAGCACATTATTTTTTGGAAATTATGTCCTTCAATTCAGAAATTTTACTTCATTCTCTATTCTCTACTTCGAAAATTTACTTTATCTTCAAAAATTCTCCTTCAAAAATTTATCTTTCGCAACCTTGAGAGAGCCAAAACCTTTTCATAATCGAACTTTGGAGAGAATGAATTGAAAGTGACAAGTTAAACTGAAACATCTTATAAAGTTGAAGAGTTTGATAACTTTAGCAACTTCATGTTTTTCTTTTAGATTCATCGAACCTAGACTGTTTTGTTTCCTCTGAAATGGCAACTTAATCTTGATTGAAGATTTTCAAAAGAAAGTTTCTAATTTTCACCATGGTACCATCCTTAGCCAAAATATCCTTGAGTTGGCATGAAATCTTCTAGATTTTTCTTAAGTTCGAAAATTTTCATAAGTGTTGGATATTTCAAAAATTTCTTCTAAGTGTTGGAAAATTATAAAAAAGAATATCCTAAGTGTTAAATTTTATTTTTCCAACCCTTTCCAACTATTCATCTTTTAATTATGGTGAAATTTTATTTTATTCATGGCAAACTTATTATTCTTCATGTCATTTTCTCTCTCTCCTTAGCTGGGCGGACTTTGCTATTGCTTGGACATTTTGTGCTAGGGTGGAGTTTGGTTTTGTTTGGGCATCTTCATGTCCTAGGGCGGACTTCATGCTTGCCTTGCCATTTCTCATCATCCTTTTTGGGCAGACTTTGCCAACTTCATGCCAACTTCTACCTTGGGCGGACCTTACCTTCTCTTGGACATCTTCCTTTGGGTGGACTTCATGGGTGGCTAGACAAGTGCATGGCGGACTTTGGAGGTGTCTTAGACATCATCCTTCTTGTTGGGCGGACTTGGCACATCCTTTGCCATTTCCATGTGTTGGGCGGACTTTGGCTTGGCCTTGCCATCTTCATGTGTTGGGCGGACTTTGAGCTTGGCTTAGACATTTCTCTTCCTTGGGCGGACTTGAAGGTTGGCTAGACATGCTTGGGCGGACTTCAAACCTTGCTTGCCATTTTTCCCTTGGGCGGACTTCAAGCCTTGCTTGCCATGCTTGACACTTAGATGAATTCCTTGCTCAACACCTCACGTTCATCTGGAACATCTAGAACAAAACCTCGCCTGGAGATTTTACCTTGCTTTTTATACTTGGAGACACAAAATTTTGGATTCTGAACATAGGAATGTTGTTGCCATGACCTGATGGACCCAATCCTAGGTCAACTTTCAAAAAAGCTGAAAAAAGAAAAAAGCAGGCCAAAAAGTTGTTTCTTGGACTGGTCCCAAAGTGCCAAAAATCAAAAAGCAAAAAGCAAAAAAGCAGAATCCCACAAAAATAGGAAGTGCCAGAATTGACCCAAAGCAATGGCGTTTTTTGTCCTTTGGGCCTTTTGAGCACTTTGACGACGTCCAAATACTGTTTTGAACTTGAATTCCCTACTTGGCTCGGATGGTTTCTCAAAACCCTAACTCCAAACTCTCAAAGAAATGGACTTATGAAATTGCAACGCTAACCCTAAAAAGCAAACTATTGGGGTTCCCCATATGCAATGAGGCAATGTGTGAAATAGGTCACAACACTAACCTTAAGAAGATACTCCCAATCTTCTACCAAATCACAACCTACTATAAAAAAATGCATGTGCACATGGGTAGATTGTTGGTACTTGGGTGATGTTCAGTTGCAAAGAGTCCTTGTAAAAAGAGTTTGTTTGCACTCTTCTTTGTAGTAATGTGCGGTGAGTTATCAAAAATTATGGTACAAATGACATATTGATTTACATATGATAGTGATGTTGTGAAATATCCCAGCCAATGTATGTGCATTTTTTTCTGATTTTTGCCACACAAAATGATGCCCTAATTTTTTGATTTTTAACTTTTTCTCAAACCCTAGTTTTTTGATATAAGTTTCTAAGTATATGTAATACCCCTTGCTAGTTCTTATCTAAATTTCGCCTTCAAGGAATATCGTCAGGTTTACCAAAATGTGAAACAAGGATCTTGGTTTCTATGGCCTCCCAACACTTTAGGGTTTTTCACCTAAAGGAGAGGGATAGACCAAAATGACAATGCTTTCACACTTCTAAAACCACTGTAATATTTCTTGCAATATCTAACCTTAATTTGCTGATTAAGGCCACAAATAATATTGCCAAACACTTGGCACACAACCTCTTAATTTGCTGTCTCTGTATTTTCAGTTTGCTTGCTTGCTTGGAATGGTTTCAAATGAAGTTTAAATACTTGCAAATTAAAGCTACAATGCCTAAGCAATGTTCTAAGATGATAATGCAATTCTTTGGACCTTTTGGAAACAAATACATGAACTCTATATGAAGAATGCGCACCTACAGCCAAGTAGCATTTTTACAAACACTTGGCATGTAACCTATATCTCCTTATTGAATGCAATCCCAAAATACAATGATGTTATAGATTAGCTAAGACTCTTGGCTCTTACAATGATAGCTCAATACAATGCCAAATTCTGGTATGAATGATCACCTACAACAGCAATACTAGTTGACTAAAAGTGACAATGCAAACAACTCCAAAAACATGAAGAACCTGGTTATATGCTAATACAAACAATAGATTGACGTGGCAGCCACAAAAAACCCTGATCAACAATCAGGTTGTCCTTCATATGCAAATCTGTAATGTCCCCTTCTCATCAGTGATCTTGTTGTGACCTTTTTCACACATCGCCCCATTCAAAATGGGGACCCCCTAATTTTTGCTTCATTCGGGTCTTTTGGCTTGGGTCTTTTCTGTCCGTCTCTCTCTATCGGTTCCTTCCGTCTGATGGTACTTACCTATTTGACCTGGGTTTGAATTTTGGTTAAGTCTGGAGGGTTTTTCAATGAATTAGGGTTTATAGTCTTCATATAACTTTGAGGTCAAAATGGATTGACTAATCAACTTCTGAGCTTAGCACTGCTATTAGGATACTTCCGGCAAGCTCTCTCTGAATTTTCACTGAATTCCAACATCTTTCTATTTTTAGTGTCAATTTGAAGTTTGTTTTCTCGAGATTTTTACGTTCTAACAATTGCACTACATTCTGAGCACTTTAAACTCATTACTGGCAAAATTTGAGCAGAAACAGGCCACTTGCTATTTTTAGCAGTTCTGCCTCCGGAGGCAAATTCCAGGGTTTACATGTTGAGTTTTCAGATGCATGTCTGGATATTCTTGGTGGGTTTTTCGAGACCTTCACAGTGATGTGTCATGCAAGACAGGACGACAACTTTCAGTGTTCAGCCTTTGGAGGCTATAATTAGGGTTTGCATGCAAGTTTCCTCGGTGCATGTCGGCATAATCTTTCTGGGTTTTCTGAGAGCTTCGCAACGGTGTAACATGCAAGCAGAACTGGTCACTTTTAGAAACTTGCTATTTTTAGCCAGTGCTTGCATGTTGATGATTTTTCTGGGTTTTTCTGTGTTTTTCAAGATCTCTCGGGCAGTGTGACATGCAAAATCGTCTGACAACTGGTTGGTCACTGTTTCAGCCACTTTCTATTTTTGGTAGGTGCTTTTTGGCAGCTACTCGGCACTTCAAAATCATAAACACGATAACATGCAACTAAAATAGAATTGAACAGATTTCATTTGAGGCACATGCAAGATGAATTAGGGTTTCAAGCTTCGGGACTCAAAGTGGGGTCAAACGTCAAAATTTCCAAAACTGAAGTATCCCACCATGATCAACATCTTTCAAGGAGTCTGCTGGCAAAATTTGAAGACAAACGGAGCACTTACTATTTATAGTAAGGCGTTCTTGACACAGGTTATAAATAGAAAGTCAACATCAGGTGCCAATATGGATAGGCAAGTTTATCAACGAGGATCACAGCATTCGAATTTCAAGTCAAACGGAGTTGCAGAGGATGGAAAATCAAACACTTACTATTTTTTAGCAGGTTGGTATAGAGGAATTAGGGTTTCCTAAATTTAAGGTCAAAACACGACAGTCATGCAAATGCAGTATCCAGCCACGACCGACTTTCTTCAGGCAATCAACACATGAAATTTGAAGACATTCTAAGCAATTGCTATTTTTAGTAAGTTGCTAAAAATAGCAGGTACAGACAGGCATCAAGCACCAGCAGCTTAACCACATCCCAGGGTTCAAAACAAGGCAAATCAGGCCTTTCAAAGTCAAAAGTCAGTTAAAAGCACAAAATGTGGAGAACTTTCTAAAAATAGAAAGTTAGGGCAAGCTAGGGTTAGCAGGAGCAAATTACTCCAAATTTGGCAAAAGGCATGAAATCCACCAAGTTTGATAATTTTTCAAGTCCAGCATCAAAATTCACTTTAAAAGGCTAAAGACAGATGAAAATTCTACCAAGGCAAATAAAAATGAAAGCTCACAGGTCAAAGTGTTACAAATTTGAAGAAGACCCCTCCACATGCGCCCAAGGACTTGGAGGATAAAAATTCTAAGTCATGGAAATTTGATGCTCAGGGGTGGATTTGTGCCTAACCTTGAGAGGGTGAGCTAAAAATTTCCTAAGTCATTAAATTGAAAGTCCAAGGTGTGATTTGCGCCTAGGGTCAAGGAAGGTGATTGAAAATATCACTAAGGCGTTAAACTCAAAGCCCACCCATTGAAATGCGCCCTTGAGCTTGGAGTTGATAAAATTAAAAGCTCAACATGCTATTTGCGCCCCCAAGTGAAAGACCACCCTCTTGTATGCGCCCATAAAGAAGAGTGGATCTTAAAATTTCTAAGTCATGGGAATTTGATGCTCATGGTATGATATGCGCTTGGAAGAAGGAGGTATATTGAAAATTTTCTAAGTGTTGAAATTAAAAGCTACCCCTCTCAAAAGCGCCCCTAGTTGAAAGCTTGACACATGATATGTGCCTTCAAGTTAGAAGAATGAGATAGATTATTAAAAGTAAAAGCACACAGATCAAGTGCGCCCCCAATTTGAAGCTCCCCATGTCTAATGCGACCTTGAAAGAACATGAAATTAAAATTTTTGGCTAAGGCGTTAAAATGAAAGCCCATGGTATGAAATGCGCTTGAAGAAATATGCTAAGTGTTGGAAACTAAAAGAGGAACCTTCCATATTGTTATCACGGAATCTAGCAGCGCTCGTTCCACGGATAACCCCCCTACGAAACTTGTCCGTTCCTAGGATTCGTGATGTTCAAGTATGCATAACGAAGTGATTTTCAAGCCACCTCGAAATGCGTTCCAAAGCCTCGAATAGTCAATTCGAGCATCCCCCCATGTTCGCCTCGCGAAGACCTTCGAAACGAGCCCCTTCGCGAAGTCTCACTGTTCGTACTTAGCGAATTGCGAAAGATGTAGTTGCATTGAAAAAGTGCGCTTCTACTCTCAAGCCAAAATCTGGCTAAGTATGAAAAGTGCAGGGGCGCTAAAATTTAGCACCCCTGCATGAAAGTGAACTTTCTCAAAAATGTAATAGCGCTGAATTTTAGCGCTATTACACTTTTTCCTGACACTTAAACTTTTTCTGGCTCTGGCGCGTTTCTTCATGATTTTCGCATTTTTCGTCAATCGTGCCACTTTTCGTGCCTAAATTTATTGCTCGACTTGAGTTAGGTTTTCGATTTTCTCTTTCACTTAAAATGTTTTAGTTCGCCACTTTCATTGTTTTTGATCTTTGTTCTTCCTCTCTTCATGCTGGGTGAGTTCTCAAACTGCAAATACATTTTTGAGAATTTCGACTTTCCTCTCCAACAATCTTTGCGTTTCATCTTGGTAAATCGATTACTCTTGCTTTCTCTCCTTTTTCTTTCGTTTTTGTATATTCCTAGGTTTTACATATGCGTTTCTTTTTATTTTCTTTCCACGCGTTTCTTTTTCTTCTCACACGTTCTCTCTTTCTCTCTTCGCGTTTTCTTTCTCTCCATTCGCGCCTTTGTTTCGCATGCTCTATCCATGTTTCTTCTTCACAACGTTTCGAATTGCAAGCTCTTCTTCCTCTCGCGTCATTCTTTCTATGCACTTCTCTCCAACGTTTTTTGTGTTGGCTTCCTTCTTTGTCGCCCTTGCAATCACATCTTAACACAAGCACATTGAAGAAACTCTTGTTTTGTAAGGAAGTTATCCTTGGCTCTCATCCACATTTGCG
Source organism: Sequoia sempervirens (assembly GCA_007258455.2). Lineage (NCBI taxonomy): Eukaryota > Viridiplantae > Streptophyta > Pinopsida > Cupressales > Cupressaceae > Sequoia > Sequoia sempervirens. Next base: position 228,687 of record VDFB02205973.1, read on the forward strand.
ATGTTTGTGATGGCAATGAAACGAATTTTAGTTGCAGCTCTATCCAAAGGAAAACAAATTTTGTTTTCAAAGCGTTCCATGTTACAAGAAAATGACAAAGCGCCGTTTTCATGCACCATTACATCTGTTTTACCAAAATATGCCAAAGATGCAGAAGCGCTAAAATTTAGCGCCCTGACATGTTGAACATGTTGAAATAGAATCTAACTCTGAGAGATGCAGGAGCGCTAAAATTTAGCGCCCCTGCATCAAAACTGAAATCTCCAAAGATGTAAGAGCGCTGAATTTTAGCGCCCTTACACTTTTTACAATTTTTTCCAAATAAGCTTCAAACTCCCCTGATTTACTCTTGAACTTCTTTCCCTCCATTTTGTGCATCGTTTTACGTGCCTTGTCATCCGCTCCACGCTTTCCCATCATCGTTGCTCGTTTTTCGCATCCCCATGCTACCTAACGACTAATGTTTGTTCTAGCTCAACACCTTGCAGTCTCTTTTCAAAGATCTTCAAAGTCTGAGTGATCAAAGTTCCAGTTGTTTTTGATGACTGCCAGTAAACCTCTGTCTTCTTCGAGAGCAAAAAGCAAAATGAAGTACAAATATCAAGGTGTCTATCCGCCAACCGTAGTGGTCTCCAAGGTGGAAGAGATAAAGGATACAGAGGTTGGCCATCAAGACTTGGTTGACTTTGCGAAGCAAACAGAGACGAAGCCTCTTCCTGACCCAATGAGAGCAATTGTACACAGTAACTTGCATTTGGTAGCCATGTTCCCTACAGCTGCACATAATACAGAATTTGTTCTTCAGGTGGCCTCTCACTAGATCAGAGAAAGTAGAAGTGTGATCGATTCTTCCGGGCACGAGATTCTGAGACTCGACCCTGATTTCTTTGACATTGTTTTCAAGGTTCCTCATATGGAGAAATACATTGATATTTCTATACAAAAAGCACAAGAGGTTTTTGACGCTGATCCCAATAAAGCTAAACACCTAATAAATACTCAATGGTTAAAGAAGCCTAGATCATCTGTTTCCAGATGGCCAAAAGGACTCCTGCGAAGTGATTTCAAGGATGACGTCAAAGATATGATCACATTTTTAAGCAGAGTGAAAGGCTTGCCGGAATCATCCACTTTTCATGATTGGATGTATGAATACATCAGGATCATAAGGAGACAGAAGGTGCATATTGACTGAGGCAAACAAATCAGTGATGAAATACATGAGCAGTTGATCAATGCTCCTACTTTGAAATTCTACATGACTGCCGAGGTATCCCACAAATAGAATGATAATGCTCGAGGTGTCTAGGCAACTTGTAGCCTATGACAAAATTATAAAAAGGAAGAAGAAAGGAGGTTTGCACTTCCCTATTGTTTTGGGAAACTTGCTTGAGGAGTGCCCTTCTTTGCAGGCAGCCAGGGAGGCGGAAGAAGAATTGTAGTTTTATCACCTCACTCTCCATACCAGCCGGTAGGACTTTGATCCTCGAGGGAAGATTGGAACTGTACAAGGTGAGGAATATAGGCACAGGGCTCACTTAGAAGATTTTTGGGCGAATGCAGGAGATGAAGATGAAGTCAGAAGGAGGACGTTCTCTAGATTGCCTCTGAAGTTAATCAGAGAGTGTGGGTGGTCCAGGTTCCAGATCAAGTTGATGAAGATACCAGACTTATTCACCTGGACTATGAGTCGATAAAGAACACGCCAATCCCACCACCGGATTGGGCGGAGCCCGAGATTACAGACTTAGACACTTTGTTTATGCCTGTCTTGACCTTCACGAGGAGTTGGGTGGATGGGCATGTTCATAGGCTGAAGAGAAGATCAATTGCCCTCTCATACAATCTCATGGGCGACTGGAGGCCACTAGTGTCAGCAAAGAAGAGGAAACAAATTGCCCAAGCTGCAGAGCCACAACAATAGGAAGAGGCAATTCAGCTTGAACCTCAGAGATCGGAGGAGACATCGCCTACTCAGTTGTTGGCTCAATCCTCCAGCGTACATGAAGTCTCGATGTTTGCAAATCAGAGGGCTGGAGTGAATGAAGAACAGGAAATTGGAGAAGTTAACCAGCCGTTGTCAAGAGAACTGAACAGTCAGAGTGCCAATGCTCCTGAGAGTTCCGATCAGCTAGAGGAAGGAGAAGAAATAGAGACAGACATTTGCTTTGATCGTGCACTTGAGGCAGCTTTTGAGGAGGAAGATATTATGGAACCTAAGGTTCGAGGTCATGAGAAGGATAGTCAACGTATGGAGACGGATGAGCCTCAACCAAATGTTTCTCAAGAGGAAGTTCATGAAGTTGAAGCAACAGAGGAGCAACCCCTTATTGTCTATGGCACTCAGCGGAATGTTCCAAATTGGCTCTCATGCGCGATAAGGAGAGATCAGAAGGATGACACCGACCCGGCAGTAGAAATGGAGGAGCTCTTGAATAGAACAAGTGGGTCACCTAAAAGGAAGAGAGCCAGGAAATATTCTAGGATGGAAACTGATGAGACTGGTTCGCGCACTCTCCATGTTGCCATTCCGAGGGAGGAATATGACTTAGGTGACGTGATACCAGAGAATTACACAGTCACTGCGATTGAATTAGGGCATCCCTCTAGAACACAAGTTGTTGAGGAGGCTGAAAATTCCTTCCGGGCGCTGAAAGATAGGCTGGTGCGAAAGGAAGAAAAGTATAAGAAATTGAAGAAAGATTACAAGGCACTAGTTGGGTATGTGCGGCATTTAGCACAACCGTGTGCTCAAGAGAACCCAACGGTGGAGCTTCCGGTTGAGCTTCCACAAGAGTCGATCAGCGGGCTTGAAGAGATGAAGAAAGCCATTCAAGAGGGAGATAAGTGGACAGGCAGTGTCCATGCTGAGGCTGAAAAATTTATGATTGACTTTGTCTCCTCTTTTCAGCACGCTTCCAGTATCCTCTCACGCTTGGAGAACATCAAGCAGGGTTGGAATGACACATATATTTCAGGATAAGACCATTCCTCGCCTTGCTGCCCTGATGCGCGTACCCATGCAAACTTTAGTTGATGAAGGGGTGATCTAGGCTAGGGATAGATATGACTTTCCGGGGTGGTATTCGGCTGCTTTCACTGGCAGAGGCTTCTTCGACATGGTAGCAGCAGAGTCATCTAAGATCGGGAAAGCAATGAGAAATATTCATGAGGGCATCCTCAATACACTGGAGGCGTTGTTTTCCAAAAGGCTAACTCCCGAGGAGGTGGAAGTTGATGGATTGGAGGGGAAATTGTAGCCTTTCTTCTCGAAGATGAGGTTGTTTGCTCAACTAGACTTCGAAAATGTCTCTACATTCTCAGCCATCATTCAGAGCACACAAGAATCTATTGAGACTTGGAGAAAGTCGTGTGACTAGCAGGAGCAGATGATTGCTATCCTTGAGTATCAGCTCAACCTTACTCCGGCAATTTCAGAACAGGATGTTGATGCGGTGCTGGCCAGATTTGTTGCTTATGCGGTCAGAGAGAAGAGCAATGGAAACAGAGTCATGGACGAGAATCTTCTGGAAAGATAGTGGGCATTAATTGCCCATAGTGGTCAAGGAGGAATCTGCTATTTTTGTACTTATTAATTACGCCACTCCTCCACCTTCTGGTGGTTTTTAGGGTGAATCTTGTCTAGGGCTGAAGTGGCTCGATCTGAGCCGTCCATTGTAATTTGATCTGGACCATCCATTGGATTGGCCAGCTATATAAAGGGGAGTCCCCTCATTTGTACACTAGTTAGTTAGACATCGGATCAGACTAGAGAGTAACATTTTGCTAGAGCATAGAGAGATACTTAGAGTTAGAATAGTTTCATTGCATTGCTTGAAGAAGGAAAATTCTTCCTTTGAGAATTTTGTAAGAAATTGTTACGAAGACTATTATAATGAAAGAGTTTCATTGATTGGTGAATTTGTCTTTCGTTATGAGCAGTTAGTGAGGTTTCTTCACCCTTCAACTTCAAGTAGGATATTAGTTAGAGTAATTTTCATGCAAGTAGTTAATTATGGGTGGTTGTGTTTGATTTAAGTGAACTTCATTAATCCATACCACTAACAAGGTTACTGATGGTAAGTTTGTCCTGCGTGGTCAACTGGAATACCCTTTAGACTTAACTTCGGTCAAGATTCATGTGTATGTATGCATCGTTTTGATGGTATTTGCATTGTTGAGTCGTGATTTGAACATCTTTTCGCTCCCTTGAAGATTGCACCAACCTTGTCGAAGCTGTCCAACAGGAGGCAAGACAACATTCGGTTGAAGTTCATTGAAGTCAAGCTCAACACCTCTTGCATTTAGTCTAGGATATAAGTTTTCTAATCTCTGCAGCCATTCAATTCAACATATTTTTGGTTAGTTTTAGGAAAATTCATACATCAATGCTAAATCATTCGCACGAAAATCCCCTTCAAATCATTAACTTGTTGTCAGCTGCAAGCCTTATGAACGATTGTGTAAGTCCCCTCGTGAAAAACAACAAATCACAACGAACCTATTGAGGGTTTTCCAAAGCATTTCGGAACCTTGGAGTTGAACGTGCGATCTTTCTTGCAATCTTAGCGCACGCATTTCTTTGATCAAGAGAGAATGGAGTAACCTTCGGATTACTTTGTTCTGCTGATTGATGCGGTCACAAAAATCACATCAACAATTCCCATTCCAACTGCAGAAATGGGTGATCATAACAATGATAATCACAACGGTTGTAATGGAAGAAACCCAAGACGTCCAGCCCCCTTGCCTTGGGGCGACAATATTGGACCGTTGGCTCTAGCAGGACATCATGAACTACCCAAGGGTTCACACAAGTTTTTCCCGAGATTTCATGGCGATGGTTCCAGACATCCAAATGAACATCTTTCAGCATTCACGGCGGCTTGTTCCGTTTTGCATGTTGCGCATGAAGACATTGACGTACGTCTTTTCGTGGAGACTCTTGAGAACAACGTAGCAGACTGGTTCAATAATCTTGAACCAGGAATTATCACCAGTTGGGCCGTCATGAGCGAGAAGTTCTTGGCAAGATTCAAGCTTGTCGAGGACAGTCATAGACTATTTGCACAACTCTGAAATTCAAAGATGGAAAAGCATGAACCAATGAGGGAATTCGTGGCAAGGTTTAATCGCCTTGTTACACGTCTTTCTCACACCTTGAATCCGTCTGATGAGATTTTGATGAGTTCTTTCATCAACGCGTTGCCATCCGAAATTGCCTTTTTCCTGAAGATAAGCGGAGAAGATGATCTACAACACCTTCAGGAGGAAGCTATCAAGCTTGGAGATAACATGATTACAACAGGCAAGATGAAAGATGATTCGATCAGGCCGCTCGTGTAAGCGTCGGCTGATCCGTTGCTACAAAAGGTAGCAAATGAGGTGACAATACTGAAGAGACAGTCACCCCCTCAAGGGCAACCAGCCTTGCCCACACCACCACCTTTTCAACCACAACAACCGTACTAGCCAAGGAGAAATAATTTTCAGCTGTACAATAATTTCAAGTCAAAGTTTTTGCAAGGACAACCGAGACAGAATAATGAAGCTAAAAAGGCCACAGTCTTTTGCACGTTCCATGATTCAGTTGAGCACACCGGAGCTTCTTTTCCGGAAAATCAGAGAATGAATCAGCTCATGGGATTTGTCGATTCTGCTCCCAGTTCAGGTTTCGTACCTTCCAATTCAAACCTCGTCTCTTCACAGACAGACGAGTTTGATGGCGACTCCGCAACGGGATACTTTGATCGAGAACCTGTAAATCAAGAAGAAGAAGAATCCCGCCATTTTTCTCTCGCAGTGAATCATGAGAATATCACCTCACCTGTGTTCACACGTGCTCAGCATTTCAAGGCACAGAAGGAGGAAGAGGAAAAGTGGAATTTGAATACAAAAGAAAAGGAAGTAGCCTCTACTTCTAATCTTAAACCTTCACAAGAAAACATCTTGCCAACTGCTTTAGATACGTCGTCAGCAAGTTTTGACATCGTGTCTTCTATGATGAAGACGAAGGTACAGATCTCTCAACTGGAGTATTTACAAGATCATCTAGAGTAGCTGGATAGAATCTTGAAGGTTCTTAAAAAGAAGACTGTCATTCAGCCGACATTACTACTATCCTCCGTTCCTGCAGAAGAGAAGCCCAAACCATTTTATATATCTTTATATATAAGAGGTTTTAAGCTGAGCAATTGTATAATTGACAGCGGAGTTTCTGACAACGTTATGCCCTTACAAATTATGAACGCGTTGGGACTTTCATGCACCCCGACTCAGGAAAAGTGTTACTCGCTTGAGTCTAAGCCCGTGCCGTCAGTCAGTCAACTCAAAGATGCACAAGTAAGGCTAGCGTCGTGTCCAGAGAAAAAGATCATGATGACCATCCTAGTAGCTGATATTCCTACCAGTTATGGGATTACTTAGTAGAAGTTTCTGTAAAGATCTTGGAAGTGAAATACAGATGGATTGGTCGTTCGCGACAATCCCATTGAAGAAAGGCACTTTTAAGCTGGAACCTGAAACAAAATCAAATTTCACTGTGGTGAAGTCCCAGGACCCACATGCTCCAGTGTTGTATCAAGACACGGGTCCAGGCACATATGCTATGGTGTCAGAAGTGAGGAAAGATTGTCAGAATTTTGCACTCACCACAGAATTGTCAAATGAAGAATCGAAGATGTGGACGATGCAGTTTGATGGCAGTTGTTCGACTTTAGGCTCCGAAGCGGGAGTAGTGATTATCTCTCCTGAAGGTTGTCTATATCCTTTTGCATATAGGTTGCAATTCGATTGCACTAATAATACTGCTGAATATGAGGCGCTTTTATTAGGTCTAAAAAATGCAAAGGATATGGGGATCAAGCTGCTTCAAGTTGAAGGAGATGCAGAGCTGATCGTAAAGCAAGTCAGAGAATAGTTTCACGTAAGAAAGAATCTTCTCCAAAACTACAGGTAGAGGGTGTGGAATGCAATCAATTGGTTTGATGCATTTAACATCAAATATATTCCGAGAATGAACAATAGCAAAGCTGATGCTCTTGCAGTTTCAGCCGCTCTTTTTATGCCTAACTCTGACTTTTGTTAGAATTCATTTGCTATTGAGCTAATCTACAGACCGGTTGTTCCTGATAATTCAGACAACTGGCAAGTCTTCAGTGACGATGAGGATATTGAAGAATTTCTTGTCATGGGAGACAACTACAAAGAATTGTTCTTTGAAGGAAGTTCAACTCTTTTCAGAGAGTCAATTGCTGAAGACTCTAAGGTTATAGAATCTGGAATCATACAATTGAAGGGAAATCAGATTCCTAAAGGTTTTGTATCCTTAGAGGATATTTTTGACAGGCATGATCGTTACATCCAAGATTAGAAAAGGTCAGGGGTTAATACTTCATTAGAATATAATTAAGTCAACATAGGTACTGAAGACAAGCCTTGGCTTGTGAATTTGGGTAAATGTTGTACTCCTGAGGAAACTGAGAGGTTTATCGCCTTGTTCAAGCAGTACAAGGATGTTTTCGCTTGGTCATACGAAGATTTAAAGATCTTCACACCCATCGAATTGTCTCACACAATTCCGCTGAAGTCTGAGGTTAAGCCTTTCAGGCAGAAACAAAGACATTACAATCCGCGAATTCAAAGTACTATCTACGCGGAAATTCAGAAAATGGTGGACTTGAGGATAATATTTCCTATTCATCACTCCACCTGGGTGTCAAACATTGTTCCTGTGTGCAAGAAAAATGGAGAAATCAGAATTTGCGTTGATTTCAGGAACTTGAATCAATCGTCCTTAAAGGACAACTATCCCTTACCTATCATGGAGCATACATTGCAGACAGTTATCGGATCAGAGATGCTATCACTTCTTGATGGTTTTTCTGGCTATAATCAGATTGCAGTGGCTGAGGAGGATCAGATCAAGACAACATTCACCATGCCGTGGGGAACGTTTTCTTATGAAAGGATGCCTTTCGGCCTTATCAATGCCGGTGCTACTTTTCAAAGAGCCATGGATTTAGGATTTGGGGATCTTAGGAATAAGATCATAGTCGTCTACCTTGATGACTTAACCGTTTTTTCAGATAAACAGAATGATCACTTTTCACACCTTGTGGAAGTGTTCGAGAGATGCAGGTATTACAAAATATCTTTGAATCCGAAGAAGACAATCTTTGCGGTAACGGAGGGCAAGCTACTTGGCCATATCGTTTCCAAAGAAGGTACTGTTGTGACCTTTTCACACATTGCCCCATTCAAAATGGGGACCCCCTAATTTTTCCTTCATTCAGGTCTTTTGGCTTGGGTCTTTCGGTCTGTCTCTCTCTGTCGGTTCTTTTTGTCTGATGATGTGCTTACCATTTGACCTGGGTTTAAATTTTGGCCAAGTCTGGAGCGTTTTCTAGTGAATTAGGGTTTTTAATCTTCAGACTGCTTTGAGGTCAAATTGAGTTGGCTAATCAATTTCTGAGCTTAGCACTGCTATCAGGATACTTCCGGCAGGCCCCCTCTGAATTTTCACTGTATTCTGACCACTTTCTATTTTTAGTAAGTGCCAATTTGGGGCTTGTTTTCCTGAGATTTTCAAATTCTGACAATTGCACTGCATTCTGAGCACCTTGAGCTATCTACTTGCAAAATTTGAGCTAAAACGGACAACTTGCTATTTTTAGCAGTCTGGCCTTCGAGACCCATAATTAAGGTTTGCATGGTGGATTTTTAGATGCATGTCTGAAGATTCTTTGTGGGTTTTTTGAGACCTTCGCAATGATATGACATGCAAAACGGGACGACAACTTTCAGTACTCAGCCTTCGGAGGCTATTTTTAGGGTTTGCATGTAAGTTTTCTCAGCGCATGTCAGCATTATCTTTCTGGGTTTTCCGAGAGCTTCGCAATGAGGTAGCATGCGAGCAGAGTTGGTCACTTTTCCAGAACTTACTATTTTTAGCCAGTGCTTGCATGTTGATGAATTTTCTGGGTTTTTCAAGATCTCTCGGGCAGTGTGGCATGCAAAATCATCCGACAGCTGATGGGTCACCTTCTCAGACGTTTACTATTTTTAGCAGTGCCACTCCGGCAACTACCCAGCACATCAAAGTCATGAACCTGATGGCATGCAACATAAACAGAGTTAAACAGAGCTCATCTGATACACATGCAAGATGAATTAGGGTTTCAAGCTTCGAGACCCAAAATGAGGGGTCAAATGCCAGAATTTCCGAAAACTGAAGTATCCCATCATGATCAGCATCTTCCAAGGAGTCCGCTGGTAAAATTTGAAGACAAACGAAGCACTTACTATTTATAGTAAGGCGTTCCTGAAACGGGCTATAAATAGAAAGTCGGCATCAGGCGCCAATGTGAACAGATAAGTCTACTGATGAGGACCACGACATTCAAATTTCAAGTCAAACAAAGTTGTGGAGGTCATAAAACTGAGTAGCTGCTATAAATAGTAAGCCACCTCTAGAAACATGCCAAAATAGCAGGTCAGCACGAGGCATCGATATGAATAGGTCAAGCAGGTGATGAGGACCCCATGGCGCGAATTTCAAGTCAAACAGAGCTATAGAGGTTCGAGAATCAAACACTTACTATTTTTAGTAGGCCGGTGCAAAAAAATTAGGGTTTCCTAAAATCAAGGGCGGAACACGAAAGTCATGCAGAAGCAGCATCTAGCCACAACCAACACTCTTCAGGCAAACAGCACGCCAAATTTGAAGTTATTCTGAGCAGTTGCTATTTTTAGTAATTTGCTAAAAGTAGCAGGTACAAGGCAGATATCAAGCACCAACAGCTCAACCACATCCCGAAGTTCAAAACAAAGCAGAAATCAGGCCTTTCAGAGTCAAAAATCAGTTCAAAGCACGAAATGTGGAGAACTTTCTAAAAATAGAAAGTTAGGGCAAGCCAGGGTTAGCATGAACGAGTCACCCCAAATCAGGCAGAGAACATGAAATTCACTAAGTTTGATAAAATTTGGAGTCCAGCATCAAAATTCGCCTTAAGAAGCTGAAGATGGATGAAAATTTTGCTAAGGCATGAAAAATGGAAGCTCCAGCCATCAAATGCGCCCAAGCTTGGGAAGATGTCATGAAGAAAAATCTTAAGTGTTGAAACTGAGAGTAGACCCTTCTAAATGCGCCTTAGCTAGAGGAGAGGGCCTTGAAGTTTTCTAAGTCATGAAATTTGAAGCTCAAGGTCTAAAATGCGCCCTAGGCTGGAGGAGTGAGTTTTAAAAATATCTAAGTGTGGAAAGTTTAAAGCAAGGGATCCCATATGCGCCTTGAGAAGAAGAGCTAAAAAAAATATTCTAAGTCGTGCAAATTGAAAGCATCAACACCTAAATGCGCCCTTGACTTATGGAGGCCTTGAAAATTTCTAAGGCATAGAAAATTTGAAGTTCCACCCCTTAGATGCGCCTCAGCAAGAAGAAGTTGAAAAAAAAAAAATTTGACTAAGGCAAACAAAATGAAAGCATATGATCTAAAATGCGCCCAAGAAGTTTGGAGAAGACTTGAAGAAAGATTCTGAGGCGTGGAAATTGAAACCACAACCTCCTACATGCGCCTTTCTTGAAGTTTGAGCTTGAACATTCACTAAGATACTCGAACTTGAAGCATGATGCCTTGTTTGCGCCTTGAGGAAGATGCCATGAGAATTTGCTAAGGCGTGTAAAATGAATGTTAACCCTTCTAAGTGCGCCCAGCTCAAGGGAGGAAATGGAAATATTCTAAGCACAGGAAAATGAAGGTCTGGAGGTCCAAGTGCGCCCTTGCAGAAACATGGATAAGTGTTGGAAATTGAAACTACAAAGAGATTTTATGCACCCTAGTTATCTGAAGAAAGATACTTAGAAATTTTTCCAAGTATTGTTAAATTGAAGGCTCAAGGCTTCATTTGCGCCCTAGCTGGAAGAGGGGTTTCAAAGAAATTTTCTAAGTCCTCAAAATTAGAAGCTTTGGCATCAAAATGTGCCCAAGGTAAAGAGAGGCATACATCAAATGCGTCTTGGAGAGAAGAAGAATTGATAAATTTTAAAGGCGTTGAAATTAATAACTCAAGATGTTATATGCGCCTAAGGTGAAAGATTCTTAGTATGAAGTTACCCCTTGAATGCGCCTAGAATGGGAGTGAAGTTAAAAATAATTTAAGTATGGGAAATTGGGAGTATACCATGCCAAATAAGCCCAACATCCATGATGACATCAAAATTTTTCTAAGGCATGAAATTTGAAGCTCCAAGGGCAAAATGCGCCCAAGTTTGAAGAGATGCCATGAAGAAAGTGTCTAAGTGTTTAAAATGAAAGCAGAAGAACCCATATGCGCCTTGACTTGTAAGAGGGGTTGGAAAGTTTTCCTAAGCAAACAAATTGAAAGTTCAACCTCTCAAGTGCGCCCCAAACTTGGAGGAGGCCTTGAAAACGTCAAAGTGTTGTGAAATTGGAAGCTCATACCCCTAGATGCGCCTAGAGAAGGAGCTTAAAATTTTTTACTAAGTGATGCGTAACTTGAAGCTTGCATGGTCAAATGCGCCTTGAAGAAGAAGCTTAAAAATTTGACTAAGGCATGTGAGTATGCGCTCTAAGGAGAGGATGACTTAAAAGGATTTTTACTAAGTGATGTGAAACTGAAAGCCCACATGGTGAAATGTGCCTAAAGTAAAGAGTGGAGATTGGAAAATTTTTCTAAGTGACAAAGTGGAAGCTCCACCCTCCATATGCGCCTGGACTTAGAGAAGAAGTCTCGAAAATAATCTAAGGCGTTTTAAATAAAAGAAGATCCCCCTTCATCTGCACCCAGCCAATTTAAAATGAAAGCCTAAGGTATGAAATGCGCCTAGATTTGAAAGCGAAGCTTGGAAGTTTTCTAAGGCGTGGAAACTTGGAGTAGAAACCCCCATTTGCGCCTTCACTTGAAGATGAGTATGGTTTGGAAAGAAATTTTCACTAAGGCATTAAAACTGAAATCTCATTACATCAGATGCGCCCAACTGGATGAAGTTTGATTTTTGATAAGTATTGTACACTCAATGCTTGGTACCCCAGTTGCGCCTAAGCTGAAGGTTGAAGTCAGAGGCATGGAAACTAGAAGTAGCACATATCAGATGTGCCTTGAAAAGAGGGAGAATTGATAAAATTTTAAAAGGCGTTTGAATTAAAAAGTGAAGGCTTGAGGTGTCAGATGCGCCCAGCTAAGAGTGGAGATTTTGAAAATTTTCTAAGACATGGGAATTTAAAGTACAACCCTCTAGATGCGCCTAAGTTGAGATTTGAATAAGGCAATCAAAATGAAAGCATAGCCCCCTCTTTGCGCCCAGCTTTGAAGAAGAATTGATAAGTTTTAAAAAGGCGTTGGAATTAAAACTCATGATGATAGAACTATGACAAGTTGGGAATTATTCTATTTACGCCTTGGCTGGAGAAGTCATTTGCTTAAAGAAAATCGAGTGGATGGCTTGAGAGAATTTTCTATGGCATTGGAAATAAAATAGAATTTGCTCTCAACACATAAAATTAAATTTTGCTCATACTGGAAATCATTTAAAATTTAATTATTATTATTCTCCAAAGTTTTAAAAAATCAAAATGTCCCCCTTCGTTTGGACACATGAAATTTTAAAGTCGGGAGATATTTATCATGGGGAAAATTTATTTTGGAGTTTATTTTGGATGGAAAATAATTTTGCCTAGCAATTTTAAAATATTGGAGCTCACGATGATTTTTCTAAGGCGCTGACGAGATGAATAAAATTTCTCAAGTGAAATAAAAGGCGTTGAAATTAAATTTTAAATTTTAAATACGCCATTTTTAAAAAAGGATGAGATTTTTTATACTGAAGTGAATTTTAATAAATTTCTCGAAATTACTTCAGTCAATTGAAAATAACTGGCAGTCGAGGAGGGAAATTTTAAATTCGAACAAGGAAAGAATCTCTAATAATAGCTAATTTCTATGACGACTGTAAGACGACTGGGAATATTCTCTCCTAAAATTGGAAAACTTCTAAGTAGTGGGGAAATGAGTTAATGGCATTTGCTAAAATAGGCGCCTGCTTGCAGTTATAAAAACTCTGAAGTTTTTTCATTTTTCCTCAAATTGCAAAGTTGAAATTGTGCTAAGTTGAGAGTACTAAAAGTGAAGTTTTGAGTTGAGAAAATTATTTCTGAGTGCTAAAGTTGGATTATTTCTTTGAGTTGCTGAAGTTGAGAATTGTTGAGTGCTGAAATATTCCCCTTAATTTTTTCCAAAATTTAACACACAAATCAGCAACCAATCACTGATTAGCGTTAGCTCCAAATGCAAATCAGCATGGAAAGTAACTCTAACCAAGAATGTTCACCAAGATCCCAATGTGGGCGAGGTGATAGCATATGGTCAGAGGATCATTAGGAATAAACTGAACTGAAATTACAATTCATCTGCTGATGTAGGCATCCACAAGCAGTGGGGATACTCCACTTATTCAGTGGGTAAGATTATTACATTATTAAAGGCGGCAAGCCAGCCATTTATATCCTCACTTCCACTTATTAACGTGGGGGGAATACAGTCCACACAACCACTTATTTAGTGGGGAAACTTACAATTAAATAAAGATGATTATTTAAACTCAACCACTCAATCGTGGGAGTATGAAATTTAAACTAATTGCAGCAAATAGAATAAATAGCTGTTAGTACTACTAATCAGCTTTACAATGAATTAAACAGCTGCAAATAAGAAAGATATGCTTCCAAATCCATCAAAGGTTAGAGTAACACTTCCTCTAACTCTTACAATACAATAATGATATAAAAATGAAGCTCAAACCAGCATTATATCAAAAACTAACAAGTCTGATATAAAAATCTGCAATCTGGAAATGTCTATCAGCAAACAGCAAACTCATAAAAATGTTCACAACTCCTTCTAAATACCTCCGAATAAGCTGGAATGTTTTGCAAAGACCTTCTAGGAGGATGGCACCCAAACTCAAACTACAAAACTGCATCAAAAACTCAAGATATTATTCTTGCACGAATCCCAAAGCACTCATGAGATGGTACGGCCCTGTAGAGGGGCGATTTCTCTTGGAAAAATCAGAAACTTGGAATTAAAATCTGAAAACCTCCAAATATGGTCGCCATTATCATAGAAATGCAATGATCAAATACCCATAACCAAAATAAATTCATACCAAAAGCTGTAAATGAAAACCACCTTCAGCTGTGTATACACCAGCAACATAAAAACTGAAGTTCTCACCAAAATTCACCAATTTTGAAGCACAATCTGCTAGTCTGATTGAGAAGCAGCAATAATACCAACTAGGTGTTATCTTTCAAACACGAAATTGGATTGGAACTAGGAGGTAAGCATCCCTCGAAGTAAAAAACAAGTTGTCATTCCGACAGCATAACATTAGCATAAACATTGGATAATCAGCTCTTCAAACAGCAGCAATATATAAGCTTTAGTTGGCAAATGAAGCAACAAGAACTCTTCAAATTCCAAGAAGTTGAATCACTTCAACTTCCAAAAGGGACGCCACCTTTTTGCCTTTTACTTTTGAAATAATAAAATATCATTCAACTTCCCTTTTAGGCATCCATTTCATATTGCAACAATAAAGCATTTATTAAATAATTAAATGCTCACTTGACCCCTTTATGTCCCCTTCTTTAAAACAACTTGAAGTCATCAAGCCTAGGCGGGTACAACTTCAAGACATAAAATTGACTAAGTCTGAAACTCAGTCCAAGGAGATAACCAAAACAATGCCCAAGCTGCGATGAATTGCTAAAAATAGCAAACTGACAAATGCCAAACGAACCAAGTTGATGATGACCAAAATGAACTTACTAAAAATAGCAAATGCCAAAAATAGTAAGTTAACTTCAAAACCATCAGAAAGCCAAACGAACAGCAAAGGATTGAATTGCTGCTAGATAGATACGCCAAAAGATAGACTTGCTAAAAATAGCAAACTGCTATAAATAGTAAGTCTGCACAACATCCTCTGAACGCCAACTGAGCAGTATCTGAAAGAGGAAACCCTAGTTTTATACTTCAGCTTAGCCTACGGATTTCCGGAAATAGGCTAAATCCAAAAGAAGAGTGTATGGCCAAAATGGGGACATTACAAGTGCTGAGAAGTAATAAAATCTGAAGTAGAAGTGTTGAATTTGATTTTTCGAAGTGTTGAGTTTGATTTTTCGAAGAGCTGAAAATATTATTACTGCAAGTTGCTAAAGCTCGGAGTTTTAATTTCGGAGTTGTATTTCTCGAGGTTTGGAGTTGGAGTTTTATTGTTTAAGTTTTTATTTTCTTTTCGAAGCCAACTCCACTTGCCAGCCGTCTCACGGTATTTTTATTTTTTTAAAAGTTAGAATTATAATGCTTTCTTTTTTGTTTCGCAGATGGCTGAAAGTAGAAGAGGAGATGTTGCCGGAACAAGCAAGGCTGCAGCCAAAAATGGAAATGTTGAAGCTAGCAAAGAGAATGCTTCCAGACAGGCTATTATCAAACAATTGAAAAAGTCTTTTATTCCGGAGTCGAAATTTGTATCGAAGCTGGGAGGTTTGACTGACACCGACCTCGATTCTTTCAACCTCGAAGCCTTCAAGAGAAGAATATACGGGCAGGGTGGTAATCCTCCGTCGATGATTTCGCACAACATTGTGAGAAGCGGGTTGTATGCAGTTGCTGGTTTTCCACCAGCAGTTCGGTGTCATGAGCTAATTATGGAGTGTGCGAATTGCTACAATTTGGACCACCGAACGATTGTTTCTCCAAATGGCATGCCGCTAGCTAATTTCACATCTGATGCAATTGGCGAAGCATTCGAGATCCTAGCCACGGACAAAATGTTGTACAAGTCCAAGGAGAGAGTTGACAAGATGTATGCTACATCTTTTGATAAGTGTGCTAAGAGGATTAACACGACGTGGATGAGGAAGCCAAAGCCTCCAGGCGCCAAACTGCCAAAGCAAATTATTTCAGAGGAGCTGAAGCAAGAATATTGCGATTTGATCATGTTGCTCAGCCAGGTGAATGGTAGCCCACATGCATATGCGTTTGAGTTGTGGATGTTTTTCTATATCAGCGTAGTACTTGAAGGAAAAGAATATGTGGATTGGGCGCAGATGATCAGTGATAACATTAATGAGCAGTTCAAGAATCTAAGGAGAACGAAGATGTTCTACATGAGCTCATATGTCATCTACATGTTGGCTCGAATGACAAGATATAAGGGGTTGGCATACCAAAAGCCAATTGGGTGTGGTTCCAATCAATTCAAGATTCATGAATCTTGCAGGCAGTTGCATCTCACGAGTACCTCTCACTTCAAGAGGGTGAACGACGCCTTCACAATGCACATCATGAGGACTCTTTAGCGGAGATTGCAGCAAAGAATATCTAAGGAGGCGCAAGAGTTGATCGAGCAGTACGGGTTTTGGTTTGTCCAATTCCCAAAGTTCACATATATAAGGCTGTCGGGACACCATTCATATGCCTACCGACTACTGAGGTATCCCACAGATAGAATGATAATGCTCGAAGTGTCTAGGCAACTCATTGTCTATGACAAAATTATAAAAAAGAAGAGAGGAGGTTTGCACTTCCCTATTGTTTTGGGAAACTCGCTTGAGGAGTGCCCTTCTTTGTAGGCAGCCAGGGAGGCAAAGGAAGAATTGTAGTTTTATCACTTCACTCTCTATACTAGCCGACAGGACTTTGATCCTTGAGGGAAGATTGGAACTATACAAGGTGAAGAATACAAGCACATGGCTTATTTAGAGGATTTTTGGGCAAATGCAGGAGACAAAGCTAAGATTAGAAGAAGAATGTTCTCCAGATTGCCTCTTAAGTTAATCAAAGAGTTTGAAGTGGTCCAGGTTCCGGATTAGGTTGATGAGGACACCAGGCTAACTCACCCGGACTATGAATCGATAAAGAACACGCCAATCCCACCACCTGATTGGGCGGAGCCGGAGATCACAGACTTAGACACTTTGTCTATGCCTGTTTTAACTTTCACGAGGAGTTGGGTAGAGGGACATGTTCACAGGTTGAAGAGAAGATCAATTTCCCTCTCGTACAATCTCATGGGTGATCGGAGGCCACCAATGTCAGCAAAGAAGAGGAAACAAATTGCCAAGCTGCAGAGCCACAACAGCAGGAAGAGCCAATACAACATGAGCCCCAAAGGATGGAGGAGGCATTGCCTACTCAGTTGTTGGCTCAATCCTCCAGCGTACATGAAGTCTCGATGTTTGCAAATCAAAGGGATAGAGTGAATGAAGAGCAGGAGATAGAAGTTAACCAGTCGTTGTCAAGAGAACTGGACAATCAGAGTGCCAACACTCCTAAGGGTGCCGATCAGCTAGAAGAAGGAGAAGAAACAGAGACAGACATTCGCTTTGATCGTGCACTTGAAGCAGCTTTTGAGGAGGAAGGTATTGTGGAGCCTGAAGTTCGGAGTTTTGAGGAGGATAGCTAGCGTATGGAGATAGATGAGCCTCGACCCAATGTTGCTCAAGAAGAAGTTCATGAAGTTGAAGCAATTGAGGAGCAGCCCCTAATTGTCTATGGCACTCAGCTGAATGTTCCAAATTGGCTCACACGCGCGATAAGGAGAGATCAGGAGGATGACACTGACCCGACAGTAGAAATGGAAGAGCTCTTGAATAGAACAAGTGGGTCACCTAAAAGGAAGAGAGCCAGAAAATATTCTAGGATGGAAACTGATGAGGCTGGTTCGCACACTTTCCATGTTGCCGTTCCGAGGGAGGAATATGACTTAGGTGACGTGATGCCAGAAAATTACATAGTCACTACGATTGAATTAGGGCATCCCTCCGGAGCACAAGTTGTTGAGGAGGCTGAAAATTCCTTCCAAGCGTTGAAAGATAGACTAGTACAAAAAGAAGGAAAATACAAGAAATTGAAGAAGGAGCATAAGACATTAGTTGGGTATGTGCGGCATCTAGCACAACCATGGGCTCAAGAGAACCCAATGGTGGAGCTTCTAGTTGAGCTTCCACGAGAGTTGATCGACGGACTCGAAGAAATGAAGAAGGCTATTCAAGAGGGAGACAAGTGGGTTGGCGGTGTTCGTACTGAGGCCGAGAAATTCATGGTTGATATTGTTTCCTCTTTCCAGCACGCTTCCAGTATCCTCTCACGATTGGAGAACATCGAGCAGGCTTGGAACGATACTCATATATTTCAGGATAAGACCATTCCTCGCCTCGCTGCCTTGATGCGCTTACCCATGCAGACTTTAGTTGATGAAGGGGTGATCGAGGCTGGGGATAGATATGATTTTCCAGGGTGGTATTCTGCTGCATTCACTGGTAGAGGCTTCTTCGACATGGCATCGGCAGAGTCATCTAAAATCATAAAAGCAATGGGAAATATTCACGAGGGCATCCTCAATACACTGGAGGCATTGTTCTCCAGAAGACTAACTCCCGAGGAGGTAGATGTAGATGGATTGAAGGGGAGGTTGCAGCCTTTTTTCTCCGAAATGAGGGAGTTTGCTCAACTGGACTTTGAGAATATCTCTACATTCTCAACCATCATTCAGAGCACACATGAGTCCATTGAGAGCTGGAGAAAGTCTTGTGACCAGCGGGAACAAATGATTGCAATCCTTGAGTATCAGCTCAACCTCACTCCGGCAATCTCTGAGCAGGAAGTTGATGTGGTGTTGGCTAGATTTGTTGCTTACGCTAGTCCAAGAAGTTGAAGCAGTGTGAATGCGTCTATGAACAGGAATCTTCTGGAAGATGAGGGACATTAGTGGCTCATTTATTACCCCACTCCTCTTGGTGGCGGTTTTCAGGGTAAATCTTGTTTAGGGCTGAGGTCGCACAATCTGGGCCATCCAGCCGATTGTAATCTGAGCCGTCTGTTGGACTTGGCCAGCTATATAAAGGGGAGTCCCCTCATTTGTACATTAGTTAGTTAGACATTGGATCAAACTAGAGAGTAGACATTTTGCTAGAGCATAGAGAGATAGTTAGAGTTAGAATAGCTTCATTGCATTGTTTGAAGGAGAAGGAAAATTCTTCCTTTGAGAATTTTGTAAGGAATTGTTACGAAGACTATTATAATGAAAGAGTTTCATTGATTGGTGAATTTGTCTTTCGTTATGAGCAGTTAGTGAGGTTTCTTCACCCTTCAACTTCAAGTAGGATATAAGTTAGAGTAATTTTCATGCAAGTAGTTAATTACAGGTGGTTGTGTTTGATTTAAGTGAGCTTCATTAATCCATACCACTAACAAGCTTACTGATGGTAAGTTTGTCCTACGTGGTCAGTTGGAATACCAATTAGACTTAACTTCGGTCAAGATTCATGTGTATGTATGCATCGTTTTGATGGTATTTGCATCGTTGAATCGTGATTTGAACATCTTTTCGTTCCCTTGAAGATTGCACCAACCTTGTCGAAGCTGTCCAACGAGAGGCAAGACAACGTTCGGTTGAAGTTCATTGAAGTCAAGCTCAATATCTCTTGCATTTAGAGTAGGACATATAATTTTCTAATCTCTGCAGCCATTCAATTTAGTATACTTTTGGTTAGTTTTAGGAAAATTCATACCTCAACGCTAAATCATTCGCACAAAAATCCCCTTCAAATCATCAATCTGTTGTCAGCTGCAAGCCTTTTGAACAATTGTGTAAGTCCCCTCGTAAAAACAGCAAATCACAACGAACCTATTGAGGGTATTCCAAAGCATTTCGGAACCTTGGAGTTGAACGTGTGATCTTTCTTGCAATCTTAGCGCACGAAATACTTTGATCAAGAGAGAATGGAGTAGCCTTTGGATTACTTTGTTCTGTTGATTGGTGCGGTCACAAAAATCACATCAACAGGTACCAGAATAGATCCGAATTGGGTAGATTCAATCAGAAACTTGTCTCTCCCTACAAGCAAAACGCAGGTGCACTCCTTTTTCGGCAAAGTTAACTTTATCCGAAGGTTCGTACTTGATTTCTCAGAGCTGACTAAGGAGATCTCAGCAATGATGAAGAAGACGTCCATTTTTGTATGGACAAAAGAAGGCAAGAAGGCCTTTTCCAAAATCAAAGAAGCTATTGCTAACGCACTAGTGTTAGTTCGGCCTGACTTTCAGGAGGATTTTATTCTTTATTGTTATGCGTCAGAACACTCACTGTCTGCCATTCTGACACAAAAGCTCAGCGAGGAGGGAGAATCTCCTATTGCTTTTATGAGTGCTAATTTTAAAGATGTTGAGATACGTTATTCCCAAATTGAGAAGAACGCTTATGCTGTTGTCAGAGCTGTCAAGAATTTTCGATTTTATCTCTTGAATTCTCATACAACGGTGTATGTCACTGATCCAGCGGTCAAAAGTGTGCTTACTCAACAGGAGATGGGCACAAAAAGAGGGAACTGGATTGCGAAAGTTCAGGAATATGATCTGGAGATTAAACCAACCAAGCTTGTCCGCGGGCAAGGTCTTTGTTGGTTGTTGGAAGAGGACGGAGATCGTAAATTCCAGAGCAATGGTGGAATTGGTTCAGTACAAGAAATTGAAGAGGACCTTCCTTTGGTCCTATTAGTTGATTCTGCGGAAGAATGGTACACACCTCTATGGTATTATTCAGCATATGGTGAATGTCCACGTCACATGGACAAACAGCAGAAAAGAACACTGAAATTGAAAGCACAGAATTTCGTGCTTGTTAACAACGTTTTGTACAAGCGTGGCCTTGACGGAACTTTTCTTCTATGCGTCGGTAGAGATCAGCAACAAAAGTTGTTGGATGCGTTTCACAGTCAAGCATGCGGAGGACACTTTTCATCGAGGGTTACTGCATTCAGGATCTTGCGGGCACAATACTATTGTCCTACTATGTTCCGTGATGCATATGAATGGGTTTACAAGTGTCAGTTATGTCAGCAGTTTGTTGGTAAAGTCAAATTGGCATCTCTCTCACTCAGGCCAGTGATCATTGATGCTCCATTTCAGCAATGGGGTATTGATTTCGTAGGTCCTATCAATCCTAGTTCCAGCAAGGGGCATTGTTGATGTGTTTTTTGTGACCACACCAACGCAGAATAAAGTCGCCAACGGCTACCCTATTCTCTCTTGATCAAAGTATCCAGCACGCTAAGATTGCGAGAGAGTTTGTGCGTTCAACTCCAAGGTTCCTTCAATGCGAATAGTCTTAGTTGGCTCGATGTGATTTGCTGGTATTTCAAGGGGACTTACGGAATTGTTCGGTAGCAGAGAAAGGAATTCAAATGCTCGAAAGATTTGTCTATGAAGTTCTTGTTTCCTGAACTAACTTGAAAGTACTGAATTTAAAATGCAGGGTTTAGAGAGCTCTAATCTACTCTAAGGCGTGGACATGGCGATCAATTCTCACAAGCTTCAACCAGGCTCTGCTTTGCCTCGCTTCGGACAGCCTCCACAGAACCGGTGTAATCTTCAAAGGAGTAGCTCAAGGTGTTCAGATCACAACTTAGCATGAAAATACCATCATGTTGACGTGGTTTTTGAGACCGCACCAACACAGAATAAAGTCTCCCAACGGACGCTCTATCCTCTCTTGAACAAAGTATTCAGCATGCTAAGATTGCGAGTAAGATCATGCTTTCAACTCCAAGGTTCCTTGAGTGCGAATAGGCTCAGTTTGGCTCGATGTGATATTGCTGGTATGTCAAGGGGACTTACACAATTGTTCGACGGCTAACAACAAACAGTAGATTAAGGGCTTTCGTGTGATTCAAATGATTTGGCAGGTGAGCGCAAGTTTCCTAATTCTAACCGAAATGAACTGAATTTAAAAGGGTGTAGGGCCTAAGAAGTTTATGTTCTATTCTAAATGCAGGATATGTGAGGTTTCGTTTCAATAGACTTCAACCGGATTTCACCTAGCCTCCGTCGGACAGCCCAGCAAAATCGGTGCAATCTTCAAAGGGGATAGCAAAAGGTATTCAAGTTATAGTTTAACATACATACACCATCAGAACAACGCATATAAGTATGTAAACCACAACCGAAGTTAAACACAAAATAATGTCCAGTTGACCACACAAGGCGGACTTATCATCAACAAGCCGCTAGTGGTATGGAATAAAGCGAAGCTATCTCAATAAAACACCACACACCAACGTAAGCTACTTGCATGAATTTAAGCTACTTGGATACGAAAGGAAGAAGAAATCTTGCTAGCATTTCATGACAAGACGAATTCCATCATCAATGAAAAGATCTATTATCATAAAATGTGTTACACAACAATCTCCTCAAAAGTTTTCAAAGGGAAAACTTTCTCTCTTCTCCAAATGATGCAAAATGCTCTACAATGCTACACTATCTAGCTCTAAAGCTCTCTCAATGTCTACTCTGATTCTAACTTTCTAATCTAATGTGTTACAAATGAGGGGGACTCCCCCTTATATAGCTAGCCAAGTCCCAAAAGACGGCTAGGGTTACAATCAATAGAGTGGCCAGAATCGTGCCACCTTAGCCCTAAATAATATTGCCCTAAAAACCGCCACAAAGGAGAGTGGGGTAATAAATGCGCCATAATGTCCACCATCATCCTTCTAGAAGATTCCGTTTGTAGACGCGTTCATACTGTTCTCGATCTTCTCTCTTGGCGTTATTCTTTGAATTCTTCCTCTTGAGGGTCTTCATCTTCGTCACTTGAGCTAACACTTAGCCAATTTCTTGTAACCTTTTCTTCGAGGTTGAAACTCATCTTCATCGTGCTTCCACTTCAAGTCATCATGCTCTTGCCTCAACATTTCTCCTGCAAAACAAGCAAGGAGAGGGGTATTAGAATACTTCATGATATAAACTTAACTCACTTACCTGATTTTCATGCTTTGATCTCCAAGCGTTCATCGCCAACTTTGTGTTCAAGTTCATGCCTTAGACAAACTTCATCTTTGAGAAATTCATTTCACCTGCTGGAGCTCTGATAACCTCGATTTTATTCATTTCTGGCTCAAGTAAACTATCTTCACAAAGGATTTGAGCAAATTCACCTAGGCAGTTCCTTTCAAATACATCATCTGGAGAATTTTACCTTGAAAACACGTTTTCCTCATTTTGCCTTAGAAAATTTTCAAATTTTCCCTTAGGAAAACTCACCAGCCTGGTGCCCACTTAAAAATCTTCATCCCAGAATCCTCGACAAGCTGTGGAAGACCTTAAAATTAACTCCTCATCGGCAATCTTCGATACCCAGAAGAAAATTTTCTCCAGAACGCATCGAACCCATGGGTCCCCAACGAACGGGTTCATTTAATTTTTCTTGAATTTTGAACCTTAGAAAATATTCTTTCATTAAATTTATTCTCGTTCTTTGATCCCCTCTGAGAATTTTGCTCTGATTTGGAAAATTTTTATCAATCTTGTGGAGCTGGCATTCACTGACTACATCTTTGGCGGCCCATCTGGTGCTTCAAGAAAAATTCCATCACCCCTCTAGACTTAAGCATTTTTCTAAGGGAGAAAATATTTTGTGCCTTAGAAAATTTTTAAAGCATCTTGGAAATTTTGCCTTGGAAATTTTTTTGTCCATTCGCCAGCATTGGAAATTTTATCAACTTTCCTTAGAAAAATTTTATTCATGCCTGGCACACTTGATTTCTCACTCACCATTTTGTATTTAACTCCACACTTAGAAAATACTTTCACTTGAAGCTCCAACGCCCTTTAGAAAAAAAAAGTTTCATATCACATCATCCTACATTTCATCCTAGGCGCAAATAGCATGAGCAAGAGGATATGCCTAGCATTTTTTTTTTTCACTTGGCACCATTTTCCAACACTTAGGCATTTTATTCTCTAACGCCTAGCACATTAATTTCACTCACCACCCTCAAACATTTCAACGCCCTAGAAAATATTTCTAACACCTTATAACTCCCTTCAACATAGGCGCATATCACACTTTGAGAGGAAAACGCCTATCATTTGCCTTGTGTTTACCACGCCATGAAGTGTCTTTCACTTTATTTACCACCTTTTACTCCATCCACTTACCTTTTAACTCCTCAACATGGGCGCATTTAGCATAGGGAAGAGGATGGGCGCATTTTGAGGTGAGAGGAGGATGAGTTTTGTTGACTTGTTGACTCCTTAGCTGCATGGGCGCATTTAGCATAGGGAGGTGGATGAAACACATGCAACGCCACCTTGCCTTCCTTATTTTGTCTTCACTTGCCATGCTTTGGGCGCATTTCTTATGTGGAGGAGGATGAAAACATTCAACGCCTTCAACAAGTGACTCTTCAGCTTCCTAGATTTTGTCTTCACATGGCAGCTTTTGGGCGCATTTTGCCCATGTAGGAGGATAAAAAAAAGTTGACTTCGCTTTGACCCTCTTGAACTTGGGCGCATTTCAGCATGTGTGGAGGATGACACATTTCCAACGGCCAGCCTTGACTTCTTGTTGGGCGCAAATGGAGGGTGGTGGAGGATATCTCCATGCCTTAGAAATTTTTTTCTCATCAACCTCTTAGAGTGGGCGCATTTAGGCTAGGGAGCAGGATGAAGTTTTAACTTAGAATTTTTTTAGCATGCAAACTCTCAAGGTAGGCGCATTTGGGCTAGGCAGGAGGATGAACTCAACACTTAGAAAATTTTCATCAACTTATTTCTCCTTGGGCGCATCTGAAGTAGGCTACAGGATGAGACTCAGACTTAGACATTTTTTTTACCTTCCTCTGCCAGCGTTCATGCCCCTGCTATTTATAGTAAATCCTCTGATTCTCAAACTTCGAAAATTCAGATTGCCTTGAAATTTTGACCACTGGACCTTCATGACCTGGTTAGCCTGTTGACATTGCCATTTTGAGCTGACTTACTAAAAATAGCACATTTTGAGAAGTGTTTTGCTATTTATAGTAACCTCTCGTTTCTGGTACCTCCACAGCTCCGATTTGAATGAAATTTGAATGAGGCGCTCCTCACCACGTGACCTGTTGGCTGACACTGACGCATGCACTTGATTTACTATTTTTAGCCAGTTTCCAAATTGACTTACTATAAATAGTAAGTGCTCCGAACGAAAATTTCACCAGAGCTCAAGAATGCCGACAGTGGTTTACACCGGTTTTTCGGTTCACTTTTTACGCCCCATTTTTGGGTCCGCGAAACCTAATTTGCTGCATGCTTATCAAAAGATCCTTTGTCTTCGCTGGCATTAGTATCAGCTCGTGGTCAGGCTGCCGCACACACTGCTAAAAATAGCAAGTTCCTTACTGAGTGAGAATCTTCATTTGCATGTCATACCATCGCGAAGCTCTCGAAAAACCCATGAGGAATCACCGACATGCAAAAGAAACCTCGACATGCAAACCCTAAAATAGCCTCAAGGTTCTCGAAGTGGTCATCTCTGCCTTTGCATGTTATACCATCGCAAGGTCTCAAAACCAATGAATATGCATATGCAAAGAAAATTTCTATCCACCTGAATTTAAGCCGGACGCTAAAATAGTAAGTTATCGCTTTTGCTCAAATTTGGCATGCAAGATCGATATACTCGAATGCAGGATGATGAATCTCAAAATAGCGGCAATTGCCCTGAATTGCAGACTTACTAAAAATAGTAAGTACCTTGGAATTTGATGAAACTTTTGAAACTGACGGATGCCCTGGAAGCATACTGACAAGAACGTTAAGCTCAAGTTTCAAGTTATTCACCTCGTTTGACTTCAAATTGGCTGGAAAGACTCAAACCCAATTTCAGACTTGGCCAATTCATGTTGCAGACGGAACGTCCCCAGAAAGTAGACCATCAGAAAAGAGACAGACAGAGAGAGAGAGACCAAAAACCAAAGCCAAAATGACCAGAATGGAGAAAAAATTAGGGGTCCCCATCTTGAATGGGGCGATGTGTGAAAAGGTCACAACACATCACAACGACGATATAAACATACAAATCATGATCGTTAAGTACATGATATTCAGCTGACCACACAAGGCATTCACCATCAACAACACACTAGTTGTATGGATAGACAACTTGCTCAAATTGAAGACCACATTCCACAACTATTACATCGCTTGCATGAAATGAAACTTATTCTACTTTAAGTCACTACTCGAATTAGAAGGACGAAGAAACCTTGCTAGCTACTCACAACAAAAGACGAAATTCATCATCAATGAAAATTCTTTTTATTGGGAGAGTGTTCACAACAATTTCTTACAAAGTTTTAAGGAAAAACTTTCCTTCTTCTTCAACTACTCTATCAATCCATACTAAGCTACTTCTAATTTGTCTCTCTATTCTAACTTCTACTCTAATTCTACTCAGAGTACAAATGAGGGGGGATGCCCCTTTATATAGCTGGCCAAGTCCAATGGACGGTTCAGATTACAATCGGCTGGATGGCCCAGATTGTGCCACCTCAGCCCTAAACAAGATTCGCCCTAAAAACCGCCACCAAGAGGAGTGGGGTAATAAATGAGCCATTAATGTCCATCATCCTTCTAGAAGATTCCCGTTTGTAGACGCGTTCACACTGTTCTCGATCTTCTCCTTGACGTTGTTCTTCAACTTCGCTTGAGGCTCCATTCTTTTTTCCATCTTGAGTTTTGAAAACATTTCTTCTCTATCACTAAGTTTCAACACTTAGCCATTTCTCGCAACTTTTCTTCCTTCGAGGTTGAAATGTCATCTTGGATTATTTTCTTCATCACCTAAGTCATCACCGCTTGGTCTCGACGTTCCTCCTGCAAAACAAGCAAGGAGAAGAGCATCAGAGCACTTCAATATAAACTCAACTTACTTACCTGGATTTTCACGTTTTGATCTCCAAGGGTTCATCGTCCTCACTAGCCAACTTCGTGTTCAAATTCTTCATGCCTTAGCCAAATTTCTAACCCATCTTGAATTCTGCCTGGGCATACTTCACTTTGATTGAAGTCAGATTCGAGAAAAATTCTTTCATCAGGAATTCGACCAAAAATCATCTAGGCGATCATTTTCAGATTCATCCGCCAAGGCATTTTTAACACACTTTATCCCCTGCCTTAGAAATTTTTTTAAAATTTCCCTTAGGAAAATTCATAATTCAAGTGCCGGTTAAATTCTTCATCTTGAAGGCCTTGGCAAAATGCAGAAGACTTAAAAACCCTCTCCTTGTCGAAGATCTTAAATACCCAGAAGAAAATTTTCCTCAGAACGCATCAAATTCATGGGTATGCAACGAACGGGTTCATTTAATTTTTCTTGGATTTTGAACCTTAGAAAAATATTTCTCTATCAAATTTATCCTCATTCTTCATCTCTGGGCGAATTTTCCTTGCTTGGCCTTGAAAATTTTAACAATTTCATGAAGTTGGCACCTTCTGGCATATTTCACAGCCAATTCATCTTTGCCTCAGAAAAAATTTCATCACCTTACAAGCCTGGGCGTATATCTTCTAGAGATGAAATTCTAACACCTAGAAAAATCTTGACATCTTATCATCAATATGGGCGCATTTCACATGGCTTACTTCAAATTTTCACTTCCCTAGGAAAATTCACCGCCACCTCTATGACTTAGGCGCATTCAACCCCTTGAGGTCTCATTTTCCATCACTTGATCAAATTCACCAACTTGTTTTCATCCTTTCCCAAGGGCGCATTTGGAGGTGCTTGCTTCTAATTTCGCTCTTGCCTTAGAGAAATTTTGAACTCATCCTTTTGAAGGGCGCATTTAGACCTCTCAACTTTAACTTTTTTACACTTAGAAAATTTCGAACTTCTCCTCCAAGCCAAGGCGCATTTGACCACCTTTACTTTCAGTTTGAGTGCCTTAGACAAATTCTCAATCTCCTCCTTCAAGGCTGGGCGCATTTGACCACTCAGGCTTTCAATTTACATGCCTTAGTAAAATCTTCATCTTAGCTCCATTGGGTGGGCGCATATAGGGGTCTTTACTCCCACTTTGCCAGACTTAGTAACTTTCAAGCTTCATCATGCTGCTGGGCGCATAAGAGAGGTCAACCTCCAATTTTCAGCACTTAGTAAAGTTCTTTACCTTCCTTCCATGCTAGGGCGCATTTAGCAAGGGCTACTTCCACTTTTGAATACTTAGAAAATTTTCAAGCTTCCTCCTTGACCTTGGGCGCATATGACCCCTTGAACTGCAAATTTTAAGTACTTAGAACATTTCTCTATCCTCTTCTCCCTCAAGGGCGCAAATGAGGGGTGGTACTTCAAATTTCTTATACTTAGAATATTTCCAAACTCCCTTTTTCACAAGTCAAGGCGCATGTTATACCATGAACTTCCAATTTTGAATACTTAAACAATTTTCTAACCTCCTTCAGGCAAAGGCACGTTTCCCCTTCTGAGGTTCCAATTTGCAACACTTAGAGGAATTCCTAGTCATCCTTCCAAGCTTGGGCGCATTTAGCCCCTTGTAGTTTCAATTTCAGTGACTTAGTCAAATTTCCATTACCTCCTCTTCTCCTTGGGCGCTTTTGGGGGGTCAAGCTTCCAATTTTCCAAACTTAGAATTTTTTTGAGCTTCAATCTTTTCCCAAGGGCGCATTTTGAGTAGGCAACTTCAATTTTCTAACACTTAGAAGATTTTCACCCTCATTCTTTCCTCAAGGGCGCATTTTCATGGGTGAGCATCAAGTTTTAATGCCTAAGTAAAATTTTCATCCTTTTGCAAGCTAAGGGCGCATTTTGACCTGTGAGCTTCCATTTTTCCAGACTAGAAAATTTTCAAGGCTCTTGCCAGCTTGAGGGCGCATATCATCCTGTGAGCTTCCATTTTCAATGCCTTCACTAAATTTCCTGCCTCATCTTCAGCTTCTCAAGGTGTATTTGGCCTATGAACTTCAAATTTCAAGTGCTTAGAGAATTTCCACCAACCTTCAGCTTTTAAAGGCATTTTTCACTAGTTGGACTTGAAAATTTATTAACTTCAGTGAATTTTATGCCATTTGTCAAATTTAGAGTGATTCGTTCATACTAACTCTAGCTTGCCCTTTTTTTAGAAAGTTTGTCAATTTTGCACTTCAAGCTAATTTCAAGCTCCAAAAGGCTGGATTTTGCTTTGTTTTGAATCTCGGGATGCATTTGTACTGTTGATGCTTGATATCTGTCTGTACCTGCTATTTTTAGCAACTTGCTAAAAATAGCAATTGCTCAGAATGCCTTCAAATTTTGCGTGCTGAATGCCTAAAATGTGGTGGTCGTGGTTGGATGCCACATCTGCATGGTTGTCGTGTTTTGCCCTTGAATTTAGGAAACCCTAATTCCTCTGTACCAACCTGCTAAAAATAGTAAGTGTCTGATTTTCCATCCTCTACAACTCCGTTTGATCTGAAATTCGCGCCATAGGGTCTTGATCACTTGCTTGACCTGTACCTGCTGATGCCTTGCGCTGACCTGCTATTTATAGCATGTTTCTGGAGGTGGTTTACTATAAATAGCAGCTGCTTGATTTTGAGACTTCCACAGCTCCGTTTGATTTGAAATTCGAATGACGCGCTCCTCACCACTTGACTTGCCTGCTGACATTGACGCCTGCTGCTGATTTGCTATTTTTAGCCTGTTTCCAAAATGACTTACTATAAATAGTAAGTGCTCCGTTTGCCTTCAAATTTTACCAGCAGATATCTTGGAAGATGCTGATCACGGTGGTTTACACCGGTTTTCGAAAATTTTGACTTTTTACCTCTCTTTTTGGGTCCCGAAGCTAGAAACCCTAATTGGTCTTGCATGCATATCAAATGACCTTCGTTTGTCCTCGTTTCTGTTGCATTGCGATCAGTTTGTGATTTTGAAGTGCTAGGAGGCGGCTGCCGGAATGTATTTGCTAAAAATAGCAAGTTGTTGAATAAGTGATTATCTCTGTTTGCATGTCACATCACTGCGAAGCTCTCGAAAAACCCACAAAGAATATGTAGACATGCAAAGAAAACCCTGACATGCAAACCCTAAAAATAGCTTCTGAAGGCTAAACTCTGAAAGTCGTCATCTCGCTTTGCATGTTATACTGTTGCGAAGCTCTCGAAAAACCCAGAAGGAATTTCCAGACATGCACTGAAAAACTCTGCATATAGACCCTGGAATCTGCTCTGGAAGCTGAACTGCTAAAAATAGCAAGTTGTCTGTTTTAGCTCAAATTTTGCCAGTGAGTAGCTTGACATGTTCTGAATGCAGTGTGACTATTAAAACTTCGAAAATGTTGAGAAAATGCTCTGAATTGCACACTTACTAAAAATAGTAAGTAATCGGAATCTGATGAAAATTTGCTGAGAGCCTGCTGGAAGCATACTGACAACAGTGTTAGTCTTTATTTTCAATTTATTCACCCCGTTTGACCTCAGATTGACTGGGAAAGTACAAACCCTAATTCTCAGACTTGGCCAAATTTCACGTTAAGGTTCAATGGCGGGCACATCTCGAAAAGACAGACAGTAGAAAAGAGAGACAACAACAAAACGACCGAAAAGCAAAGCCAAAATTAGGGGGTCCCCATTTGCAATGGGGCGATGTGTGAAAAAGGTCACAACAGGCATGTTTATGTCCTTACAGCAATAGATTATTTTACGAAATGGGTTGAGGCATGTTTATGTCCTTACAGCAACAGATCATTTCTCGCTTCGGAGTTCCTCGGAAAATTGTGGTTGATAATGCAACTTGCTTCTCATCAGAGGAGATTTTAAGTTTTTGTTTTGATCACGGTATCATGCTGTCGCATTCCTCAAATTATTATCCTCAGGGTAATGGACAGGCCGAATCATCCAATAAGAACATTGTCACAATTATACGCAAGTTAGTTGAGTCAAATCAGCGAGCTTGGCATACCAAGTTATATGACACCCTTTGGGCTGATCATATAACTCCTAAAAGAGCTATTGGCACCTCGCCTTTCATACTTTTGTATGGTACAGAAGCTATTCTGCTCATTGCATTGGAGTTGTTTGCTTTACAGCTGGCATCTACAGTGGAGGATGAAGAATTCAATGATCCTATTCAGAAGCGGATGTTGCTCCTGATGAAACTTCAAGAGGAGAGGACAAAGGTTTGTTGATAAAATCACTCAGCACCAGGAAAGAGTGAAGAAGATTTTTGATAAGAAGGCTCGTCACAGAGACTTTGAAGTTGGAGATCAAGTCCTTTTGTGGGACAAAAGGCATGAGCCAAAAGGAATGCATGGAAAATTTGATTCCTTGTGGTTAGGGCCCTTCCAGATTCATGAATCCGCAGGAGAGAACACTTATATTCTCTCACATCAGGATGGAAGGCTCTTCCCGCTTCCTTATAGCGTGCAGTATCTTAAGCACTTCAACCCTTCGGGGGAGGAGTAATATTGTAAATATTTTGTAAATACTTTTTATGCTTTATCATTATGTTGTTTTGTGTTTCCCCGTTCTGTGATGTTTTGTCGTGTTTTAGGTGATTTAGGTAGTCTTGTTTTAGGTGATTTTTAGGTTAGGTTTTTTTTTAGGAAACTCCAAATGTTTTTAGGTGATTAGGGAAAGTCCTAACTCCAATGCCCAATCGTAAATCACTGGTCTACGTAACACTGAGATTCTTAGCTTCTTCTATGCCGCAGGTATCCGACATGGTCACCAGACGGAGCCTAATGTTGTACCCAAACCAAATTTTTTGCTTCATCAAGGCATATTGCTTAAAATAGTCTAAACCTTGCTAAAATGATGTCAAATGCAGTTTTTGGGCAATATCAAGCATGGAGTTTTGTCAGTCAAAGGTAGTATCTATTGATCAGAACTTGAATCAGAGACTCAGAATGAAGCATTTCACGATGAAGGAGCATTTCACGACGACGATTATACCTTTGTATGGTCATTGCTGTGACCAAGACGAAGATTTCAGTGGTTAATTTTTGAAGATTTCTCAAGGAAAAGCAAAATTGCGCCCCTGTAGCCCAGGGGCGCCCTTCTTTTTGAAGGCCCAGGTTTTGTGGCATATGCTCATGAATACAGTCAAACTCTTTAGAATTACTCCAGTTATCCGATTAGCAATCATGTGAGGCTATCCGAGACTCGTGACTCCGGTAACTGACGTCAAAAGTTGAAGATTCCAGAAGTTACAGATTGCCGAAGCTTGTCATTTTGCAACTTTTGTGCCCCTGTAGCTCAAGGGCGCACTCTTTAAAGGAGGGTTAGATCTTGGTGTTCCTGATTATTGATGCATTTGATCTTTTCATGACTAGTTTGCCTTTCCAACGAGCTATCGAATTATAATATTTAAATGATTCTATATTTGAATATTTATAATTAAAGTTTTTTGATGATTTAATTATAATATTATCTTGGGATAATTATAATTAAATTTCTAATATTTATAGTTTTCCCTATCTAATTTGTCTTTATCTTATTTGATAAATAATATTGGTGATTTAACATTATTATAAGTCTATATAAAATTAAATTTTATACTTTTGATATCTAATTTATTGAGTTATTGTATTTTCCATAAGTTACAATATTGGGATCATGACAGGAACAATATTAGAAATTTAATTATAATTATCCCAAGATAATATTATAATTAAATCATCAAAAAAACTTTAATTATAAATATTCAAATATAGAATCATTTAAATATTATAATTGCATTAGATATTACAATTAATATAAATCTACAAGTATTAAGCGATTATCTTAATGGATAAAAAGGAAAAAAAGAAAATATAATTGTTAATATAAAAATACGATATAAAGGAACAACCAAAACAAAAGCAATCGTTCCTTTCGAGAGACTTGTTCTGTTCCGTCACTCTCCATTTATTGACTCTTATTCAGATATCCCTGTCGAGGCCATAAGATTCTCCGCCACATCACTTAAGGGCAAGATGAATTAATACCAGAAATTATTATCTGGGGGAGTACCGTCATCCTTAACATGTTCGTATTAATTGGAGAGAGGGACAAAGCCGTTAAATACTGAAGATGTCGATCTTGTTGATGGAGAGGCTAACAATAACGATTTCATTGCTAACTAAAATGAAGTCAAATAAACATCTTTCTACATGCTGTACCCACAACCAAAATTTTTGCTTCATCAAGGCATTTTGTTTAAAAGAGTCTAAATCTTGCTAAAATGATGTAAAATACAGTTTTTGGGCAATATCAAGCATGGAGTTTTTGTGAATATTTTTTCAGTCAAAGTCAGTTTTATTGATCATAACCTGAATCAGAGACTCAGAATGGAGCATCTCACGATGGAGGAGCATCTCACGACAGCATTTCACGTTGCACATGGTCATTTCAGTGACTTAGATAATGATTTCAATGGTTAATTTTTGAAGATTTCTCAGAGAAAAGCAAGAAAGCCCACTTGTAGCCCAGGGGCGCCCTTCTTTTTGAAGGTCAAGATTTTGTTGAAAGTGCTCATAACTACAGTCAATCTCTTCAGAATTGGTCTGGCTATCCGATGAGCTATCTAGCCAAGCTTTCCGAGACCCGTAACTCCGGCAACTGGCGACAGAAGTTGAAATTTCCAAAGTTTCACATTGTAGAAACTTGTCCTTTTTCGGCTTAAGTGCGCCTGTAGCTTGAGGGCGCCCTTCTTAAAGGGGGGGTGGATCTTGGTACTTCTGGTGGCTGATGCAGTCAATCTCTTCATGACTAGTCTGCTTATCCTACGAGCTATCAAACGCAGTCATTCGAGTCCCAGAGCTCTGGCAGCCAACGTCTGAAGATGAGCTTATAATGAAGATTTCACATCTTTGAGCTTCTTCGTTGCGTTTCCAGTGCAACTATAGCTCAGGGGCGCTTTTCAAAATGACCCTTGAGATGATCTAGTTTGCTGATGACGTCTTCCTGACATCAGTACTACTCTAGTCTAGCTTCGCGTTGCACCAAGTTCCTGTTAATCGGACATTCTGAAAGATCGTGGTAGAGATTCTACCAGGCACGTAAATAAGCGGGCGGACTGGCATAAAATTTTCATTGTATTTCTATAGGCCAGGGGCGCCTAGCCTTCAGGCTTGTCAGATGAGGTTATTGACGTTCGAAGTCTTCACGACACTTGAGCGTAATTACTCCAGCTATCCAACGAGCGTAGCCGTCAGCCTTTGGGATTTGGCAAACGCTCGTACGTGTGAGGTCTTTGTAAAATGCTGAAAAGTGAAGACATCCGGAAAATGGCTAAGTATGGAGCGTATATTTTAAATAAAAAACGCACTTGTATTTTTGAGGTCTTAGTAGCAGTTTTCTCGCTTCGTCATCTCCAGAGATATCTCTTCTCAATGCTCCTAGCTATGCAGAGAGACAGTCGGCACACGAATCGGGGCATTCCTGCTCTCGGTATCGGAGGACAAAGTAGGGTACTTGGATGAAAGTTCAACTTTCGTCAAAATGGTGTCAGTGCAACTGTAGCTCAGGGGCGCTTTTACTTTTCAGGCCCTTAATGCACTTTTCAGATGCCGTGCGTATATCCGTTGGATGCAGAATGCTTCTAGTTACGTAGTGAACTTGGTGTCCTGTCAACAGGGTTCATCGTTCGCCGTTAGCAGCTGTTTGAAGTATCACATGGCAGTTTAGGAAAATGGTTAAGTCTGTTACCTGTAAATGAATTTAATCAAGGGCGCCTAATTTTTTGAGGTGTTAAATGATGGATTTTGCAGTGACGACTCCCAGCAGACATTTCTTCTTTGCTCAGCAGGCTTTGCGATGAATATCTCAGTTCAATCTCAGCATCACCCGGTCACTTAGAAATCAGTGTCGAAGATGGTCAGTTGTAACTTTGTAGTCAGCTACAAAGTAGGAAGTTAATAAAAAGTGCAATATCTTGAGCAAATGGACGCCTATAAGGTCAAATGATGACTTTTCGGAATCAGTGAAGTTCGCCGGTGAATCTTAAAGCTTTACTTGGTTTGTCAACTGATTTAAAATAATATTTAATATTTATTCTTGCATATTTAAAGCATTAATGGCGATTTCCTAAAGATGGCGCCTTTGCAAATTGCATGATAAATATTATTTTATTATTATTTATTTCCAGACTTAGTGTCAGTATTAGTGTAACTGGAAGGGGTCCAATCAGAAGACTTCTATTTCAGTTGAAGTTTTAAATCTTGCAGTCAACATTATGGTGCGATTTTGCTCTATTAATTCAAGCATGGCATCATATTTCATTCACACAGCTTGAGCAAATTCGTAATTCCTCAGAGCAAAGGTGAATTTCTTTCAGAGTTGGGCAAATTTCTCATCAGCAATCATTGGTGAAGACATCAAAACACTTTCTTTGCAAATACAATTCAGAATTATTAGCAGAGTTTAGACAAGATGGTGATTTTTGCAGAAGTGGAGCACTAAAAACTTCTATCTTCTGTCTTAAATTCTTCTATTTCTCATCTTAAATTCTTTCGCATGTTTGAGAAAATGGCGACTTTTGACAAAACAAATCATCTGGGTTGATTCAAAATAGCTTCCTCGAGAAAACCCATATGCCAGAATTTTTCAGGAAAATTTAATCTAGAGCATCAGTTCTCGAGTTTCTAATTTTCTCAACTGAAAATTCCTTGCATGGTCGAGTAGAAGTCAAATTTTCGCAAATTTGACATTCTAGGTTGTCTTAGAATCTTTTTCTGGACAAAACCCATATCTCAGATTTTTCCGTGAAAATTGCCCTTTGATAGGCTATTTTTAGCCTCAGCAGGCTTTTTTTAGTTTTCTAGAAAAGTTGTCAGAATATAGCCGTGTTCACAGTCAACAGGCGAGTTTTTCAGAGTACAGTACACAGACTGAATTCAAGACCAAATCGGTCTTAATTCATGATTTCATTAGAAAAGCTGAGACTGATTTGTATCAAGCTGTAGAGGAGATGTTGGCTATCACTTCAGTTACGGAGCCGCCAAAGTTACCAGTCAGTGAAATGCTAGTTTGAGTGTGCAAAGATTGCCAAGATTGCTCAAGTTGCTGACATTCAGATGTTGATGCAGTTAACAATCTCATGGAGGGATTGGTTGCTCGAGATCATGGCCAGTAGACTTCAGTTCCCACTTCTCAGAATAGACATTAAACACAGGAGTTAAACTTGGTGTTATCTTTTCACGTTAACTCGTTGTCTCATCTCATGCATATCTATTCTGGGATTAGCTTTATTTACTTGGAGTTTTATTTAGGGTTTACGTTAATTGATGGTAGTGTTCCAATTAACATGCTTTCAATAAGGACGTGCATGCTTGCACAATTGTCCATCTTTAGATTAGATGTTTCGGTTAACTGATGGTAGTTTTCTAGTTAACTGTATAGTTTGCTTTATTAGGGCTTAGCAATAAATCTTGCATGTATTGCAAGACTGTAGTTGACTCAAGGTGATTTTAGGGTTCCCTACACCTTTTGATGTCTATAAATAAGAGCTTTTGCTCATTTGTACATAACTTTTGCACGAGAGAGAAATATATGCTGTGCCTACCTTGCCCTGAATATTACTCTTTTGTAATTTGTTCATGCGTCTTTACTATTATGATGAATTGTTATGCCACATAGGGTTTCATGCAATTGTAATGGTGAATTCTTTCCATAGTTAGATCAAATCTGTTTTGTGTTCAATAAGCTTGTTCAGATTGAGATGGTAGTTGTGCCACCTTGCCTTCAAGTAGAGAATCTGCACTTGGTTATCGTGTATTGTTGTGAACAATAAACTTATTCGGATTGAGCTGATAGTCGTGCCACCTTGCCTTCAAGTTGAGAATCCGTATTCAGTTTATCTGTGATGTTACCAATAAACGTGTTTAGATTGAGCTGATAGATGTGCCACCTTGCCTTTCAGTTGAGAATCTATACTCGTTTATCGTCTGATAGTCAAACCTTGCTCCGTTTCTTCATGCTCTGTTTTGTTGAGGAGACTGGATAGAATTTAAGTAATTAAGTTTAGTTGTACTTAGTAGTCTGCAAAACCAGAAAATACTCAGCTGCAACGTATATAGTTTTCGAGAAAGCCTTGTACCTCTACAGCTGAAACAAAAAGACGGGATATAGTTTAGTTTATTTCCATTTGCAAGTACTTTTGTCAAGCACAACGAGGGAGCTTCCCCTCCTAATTTGAAGAGCACTCATTGCGTAGTGTATAGTTGTCCGTACCAACTCTTACTCCGAGGTGCTAGTTGTTACGCCAACAGGGCCGACCGTGGGGCACGAGGCCTCGAAAACTTCATGTCACGGCTATGACTATCGGCGCTCTGTTCAACAACCAGCACTAAGTCTGCTTGTTATACAGCCGAATTTAGTGTTCATTGAAGCAGAACAGTCAAATATTATTAGTAGCTTGCGCACGTTTATTTTTGAAAATCATACATCTACCACTCAGTGGAGAAACGCGGCTACAACTCTGGATAAAGAAGAAGAGAAAGCAGATCTTGCAGCAGGTAGACCAGTTTTGCCACCTCCCGCGTGGAATTAAGCATCCTGGCGTACCGAGTTTATATTAGAAGAAGGAGAGGTAATCCTCCCATTCAGCCAGATCCTGATTTCCAAGAAGCTCCTGATCAGTTTACTGAATCAGAAATTTTTGAAGAAGAGATACCCATTCCAATTGCAGAGATGGGTGATCGTAACAATGATGATCACAATAATAACGACGGTCGTAATGGAAGAAACGCAAGACGTCCAACCCCCTTGCCTTGGGGCGACAATATTGGACCGTTGGCTCTACAAGGACATCATGAACTACCCAAGGGTTCATGCAAGTTTTTCCCGAGATTTCATGGCGATGGTGCTAAACATCCAGATGAACATCTATCAGCATTCACGGCGGCTTGTTCCGTTTTGCATGTTGCACATGAGGACATTGTTGTTCATCTTTTTGTGGAAACTCTTGAGAACAATGCAGCAGACTGGTTCAATAATCTTGAACCAAGAATTATCACCAGTTGGGCTGTCATGAGCGAGAAGTTCTTGGCAAGATTCAAGCCTGTGGAAGACAGTCATAGATTATTTGCACAACTCTCAAATTCAAAGATGGAGAAGCATGAAACGATGAGGGAATTCGTGGCAAGGTTCAATCGCCTTGTTACACGTCTTTCTCACACTTTGAATCCGTCTGATGAGATTTTGATGAGTTCTTTCATCAACGCGCTACCATCAGAAATTGCCTTTTTCCTGAAGATAAGAGAAGAAGATGATCTACAACA
Source organism: Sequoia sempervirens (assembly GCA_007258455.2). Lineage (NCBI taxonomy): Eukaryota > Viridiplantae > Streptophyta > Pinopsida > Cupressales > Cupressaceae > Sequoia > Sequoia sempervirens. The sequence goes on from VDFB02205973.1 coordinate 266,794, forward strand.
CCTTCAGGAGGAAGCTATAAAGCTTGAAGATAACATGATTACAAGCGGCAAGATGAAAGATGATTCGATCAGGCCACTCGTGCAAGCGTCGGCCGATCCGTTGCTACAGAAGGTAGCAAATGAGGTGACAATACTAAAGAGACAGTCACCACCTCAAGGGCAACCAGCCTTGCCCGCACCACCACCTTTTCAACCACAACCAGTGTACCAGCCAAGAAGGAATAACTTTCAGCCGTACAATAATTTCAAGTCAAAGTTTCCGCAAGGAGAACCGAGACAAAATAATGAAGCTGAAAAGGCTATGGTCTTTTGCACATTCCATGATTCAGTAGAGCATACCGGAGCTACTTGTCCGGAAAATCAAAGAATGAATCAGCTCATGGGATTTGCCGATTCTACTCCTAGTTTAGACTTCATACCTTCCAGTTCAAACGTCGTCTCTACACAGACAGATGAGTTTGATGGCGACTCCGCAATGGGATATTTTGATCGAGAACCCGTTAATGAAGAAGAAGAATCCCGTCATTTTTCTCTCGCAGTGAATCATGAGAATATCACCTCACCTGTGTTCACACGTGCTCAGCATTTCAAGGCACAGAAGGAGGAGGAAAGGCGGAATTTGAATACAAAAGCAAAGGAAGTAGCTTCTACTTCTAATCAAAAACCTTCACAAGAAAATATCTTGCCAGCAGCTTTAGATACGTCTTCAGCAAGCTTTGACATCGTGTCTTCCATGATGAAGACAAAGGTATAGATATCTCAACTGGAGTATTTACAAGATCATCCAGAGCAGTTGGATAGAATCTTGAATGTTCTTAAAAAGAAGAATGTCGTTCAGCCGACATTACTACAATCCTCAGTTCCTGCAGAAGAGAAGCCTAGGCCATTTTATATATCTTTATAAATAGGAGGTTTTAAACTGAGCAATTGCATAATTGACAGTGGAGCTTCGGACAATGTTATGCCCTTACAGATTATGAACGCGTTGGGACTTTAATGCACCCCGACTCAGGAAAAGTGTTATTCACTTGAGTCCAAGCCGGTGCCGTTAGTCGGTCAACTCAAAGATGCGCAAGTGAGGCTAGCGTCATGTCCAGAGAAAAAGATCATGATGACCATCCTAGTGGCTGATATTCCTACCAGTTATGGGATGTTACTTAGTAGAAGTTTTTGCAAGGATCTTGGAGGAGAAATACAGATGGATTGGTTGTTCGCGACAATCCCATTGAAGAAAGGCACTTTCAAGTTGGAACCGTAAACAAAATCAAAGTTCACAGTGGTGAAGTCCCAGGACCCACATGCTCAAGTGTTGTATCAAGACACGGGTCTAGGAACATATGCTATGGTGTCCGAAGTGACGGAAGATTGTCAGAATTTTGCACTTTCCACCGAATTGTCAGATGAAGAATCGAAGATGTGGATGATGCAGTTTGATGGCAGTTGTTCGACTTCAGGCTCCGGAGCGGGAGTAGTGATTATCTCTCCCGAAGGTCGTTTATATCCTTTTGCATATAGGTTGCAATTCGATTGCACTAATAATACTGCAGAATACGAGGCGCTTTTGTTAGGTCTCAAAAATGCAAAGGATATGGGGATCAAGCTGCTTCAAGTTGAAGGAGATGCAGAGCTGATCGTTAAGCAAGTCAGAGAACAATTTCATGTTAGAAAGAATCGTCTCCAAAACTACAGGCAGAGGGTATGGAATGCAATCAACTAGTTTGATGCATTCGATATCAAATATATTTCAAGAATGAACAATAGCAAAGCTGATGCTCTTGCAGTTTCAGCCGCTCTTTTTATGCCTAACTCTGACTTTTGTCAGAATTCATTTGCTATTGAGTTAATCTACAGACCAGCTGTTCTTGATAATTCAGACAACTGGCAAGTCTTCAGTGACGATGAGGATATTGAAGAATTTCTCGTCATGGGAGACAATTACAAAGAATTATTCTTTGAAGGGAGTTCAACTCCTTACAAAGAGTCAATTACTGAAGAATCTGAGGTTATAGAATCTGGAATCATACAGTTGAAAGGAAATTAGATTCCTAAAGGTTTTGTATCCTTAGAGGATATTTTTGACAGGCATGATCGTTACATCCAAGATCAGAAAAGGTCAGGGGTGAATACTTTATCAGAATATATCAAGTCAACATAGGTACTGAAGACAAGCCTCGGTTTGTGAATTTAGGCAAGTGTTGTACTCCTGAGGAGACTGAGAGGTTTATTGCCTTGTTCAAGCAGTACAAGGATGTTTTCGCCTGGTCATATTAAGATTTAAAGGTCTTCACACCCATTGAATTGTCTTACACAATTCCGCTGAAGTCTGAAGTTAAGCCTTTCAGGCAGAAACAAAGACATTATAATCCGCGAATTCAGGATACTATCTATGCGGAAATTTAGAAGATGGTGGACTCCAGAATAATTTTTCCTATTCATCACTCCACCTGGGTGTCAAATATTGTTCCTGTGCGCAAGAAGAATGGAGAAATCAGAATTTGCGTTGATTTCAGGAACTTGAATCAATCGTCCTTAAAGGACAATTATCCCTTACCTATCATGGAGCATACATTGCAGACAGTTACCGGATCAGAAATGCTATCTCTTCTTGATGGTTTTTCTGGTTATAATCAGATTGCACTGGCTGAGGAGGATTAGATCAAGACAACTTTCACTACGCCGTGGGGAACGTTTGCTTATGAGAGGATGCCTTTCGGCCTTATCAATGCCGGTGCTACTTTTCAAAGAGCCATGGATTTAGCGTTTTTTCAGATAAACGGAGTGATCACTTTTCACACCTTGTAAAAGTATTCGAGAGATGCAGGTATCACAAAATATCTTTGAATCCGAAGAAGACAATCTTTGCGGTGATGGAGGGCAAGTTACTTGGCCATATCGTTTCCAAAGAAGGTACCAGAATAGATCCGAATCGGGTGGATTCAATTAGAAACCTATCTCTCCCTACAAGCAAAACGCAGGTGCACTCCTTTTTCGGTAAAGTTAACTTTATCCGAAGGTTCATACCTGATTTCTCAGAGCTGACAAAGGAGATTTCAGCAATGATGAAGAAGACGTCTACTTTTGTGTGGACGAATGAAGGCAAACAGGGCTTTATCAAGATTAAAGAAGCTATTGCAAATGCACCAGTGTTAGTTCGACCTGACTTTCAGAAGGATTTTATCCTTTACTGTTATGCGTCGGAACATTCACTGTCTGCCATTCTAACACAGAAGCTCAGCGAAGAAGGAGAATCTCCTATTGCTTTTATGAGTGCTAATTTTAAAGATGCTGAGATGCGTTATTCTCAGATTGAAAAGAATGCTTATGTTGTTGTTAGAGCTGTCAAGAATTTTAGATTTTATCTTTTGAATTCACATACAACGGTGTATTTCACCGATCCAGCAGTCAAAAGCGTGCTTACCCAGCAGGTGATGGGCACAAAAAGAGGGAATTGGATCGCGAGGGTTCAGGAATATGATCTAGAGATCAAACCAACCAAGCTTGTTCGCGGACAAGGTCTTTGTCGGTTATTGGCGGAAGATGGAGATCGCAAATTCAAGAGCAATGGTGGAATTGGTTCAGAACAAAAAGTTGAAGAGGACCTTCCTTTGGTCCTACTTGTTAATTCTGCGGAAGAATGGTACACACCTTTGTGGTATTATTCAGCGTATGGAGAATGTCCATGTCACATGGACAAACAGCAGAAAAGAACACTGAAATTAAAAGCATAGAATTTCGTGCTTGTTAACAACGTTCTGTACAAGCGTGGCCTTGACGAAACTTTTCTATTATGTGTCGGAAAGGATCAGCAACGAAGATTGTTAGAAGCTTTTCATAATCAAGCATGCGGAGGACACTTTTCATCAAGGGTCACTGCATTTAAGATTCTACGAGCACAGTTTTATTGGCCTACTATGTTTCGTGACGCATATGATTGGGTGTACAAATGTCAGTTATGTCAGTAGTTTGCTGGTGAAGTGAAATTGGCATCTTTTCCACTCAGGCCAGTTGTCATTGATGCTCCATTTCAGCAGTGGGGTATTGATTTCGTAGGACCTGTCAATCCAGTTTCCAGCAAGGGGCATGTGTATGTCCTGACAGCGACAGATTATTTTACAAAATGGGTTGAGGCGATTCCTACTAAACGAGCTATGTCCGAAGTGGTTTGCAGCTTTCTAAAGGAGAATATCATTTCTCGCTTCGGAGTTCCTCAAAAAATTGTGACTGATAATGCAACTTGTTTCTTGTCAGAAGAGATTTTGAGTTTTTGTTTTGATCATGGCATCATGCTATCTCATTCATCAGATTATTACCCTCAGGGTAATGGACAGGCCGAATCATCCAATAAGAACATTGTCACAATTATACGCAAGTTGGTTGTGTCAAATCAGCGAGCTTGGCATACTAAGTTGTATGATGCTCTTTGGGCTGATCGTATAACTCCAAAAAGAGCTATTGGCACCTCGCCTTTTATATTTTTGTATGGTACAAAAGCTATTCTGCCCATTACCTTGGAGTTGTCTGCTTTACAGTTAGCATCTGCAGTAGAAGATGAAGAATTCCATGATCCTATTCAGAAGCGGATGTTGCTCCTGATGAAACTTCAAGAAGAGAGGACAGAGGTTGTTGATAAAATCACTCAACATCAAGAAAGAGTGAAGAAATTTTTTGATAAGAAGGCTCGTCACAGAGACTTTCAAGTCGGAGATCAAGTCCTTTTGTGGGACAAAAGGCATGAGCCAAAAGGAATGCATGGAAAATTTGATTCCTTATGGTTAGGGCCCTTCTAGATTCATGAATCTATAGGAGAGAACACTTACATTCTCTCACATCAGGATGGAAGGCTCTTCCCGCTTCCTTATAGCGGGCAGTATCTTAAGCACTTCAACCCTTCGGGGGAGGAGTAATATTGTAAATATTTTGTAAGTAATTTTTTATGCTTTATTGTTATGTTGTTCTGTGTTTCCTCGTTCTGTGATGTTTTGTCGTGTTTTAGGTGATTTTCTAGGTTAGGTTTTTAGGAAACTCCAAATGTTTTAGGTGATTAAGAAAAAAGTCCTGACTCCAATGCCCAATTGTAAATCACTGGTCTACTTAACACTGAGATTCTTAGGTTCTCCTATGCCGTAAGTATCCGACATGGTCACCAGACGGAGCCTAATGTTGTACCCAAAACCAAAATTTTTGCTTCATCAAGGCATTTTGTTTAAAAGAGTCTAAATCTTGCTAAAATGATGTAAAATACAATTTTTGGGCAATATCAAGCATGGAGTTTTTGTGAATATTTTGTCAGTCAAAGTTTTATTCATCATAACCTAAATCAGAGACTCAGAATGGAGCATTTCACGATGGAGGAGCATCTCATGACAGCATTTCATGTTCCACATGGTCATTTCAGTGACTTAGATGATGATTTCAATGGTTAATTTTTGAAGATTTCTCAGAGAAAAGCAAGAAAGCGCACCTATAGCCCAGGGGCGCCCTTCTTTTTGAAGGTCAAGATTTTGTTGAAAGTGCTCATAACTACAGTCAATCTCTTCAGAATTGGTTTGGCTATCCGATGAGCTATCCAGCGAAGCTTTCCGAGACCCGTAACTCCGGCAACTGGCGACAGGAGTTGAAATTTCCAAAGTTTCACATTGTAGAAACTTGTCCTTTTTCATCTTAAGCGCGCCTGTAGCTTGAGGGCGCCCTTCTTAAAGGGGGGGTGGATCATGGTACTTCTGGTGGCTGATGCAGTCAATCTCTTCATGACTAGTCTGCTTATCTGACGAGCTATCAAACGCAGTCATCTGAGTCCCAGAGCTCTGGCAACCAACGTCTGAAGACGAGCTTATAATGAAGATTTCACATCTTTGAGCTTCTTCGTTGCGTTTCCAGTGCAACTATAGCTCAGGGGCGCTTTTCAAAATGACCCTTGAGATGATCCAGTTTGCTGATGAGGTCTTCCTGACATCAGTACTACTCTAGTCCAGCTTCGCGTTGCACCAAGTTGCCTGTTAATCTGACATTCTGAAAGATCGTGGCGGAGATTCTACCAGGCACGTAAATAAGCGGGCGGACTGGCATAAAATTTTCATTGTATTTCTATAGGCCAAATCTCTGACGCATGGCGTGTTACCAGACTCAAGCGACTGCCTGTCATTGCTGGGGCTAAATTCGTGCGTGCAAGGTCTTTGTAAAATGCTGAAAAGTGAAGACATCCGGAAAATGGCTAAGTATGGAGCGTATATTTTAAATAAAAAACGCACTTGTATTTTTGAGGTCTTAGAAGCAGTTTTCTCGCTTCGTCATCTCCAAAGATATCTCTTCTCAATGCTCCTAGCTATGCAGAGAGACAGTTGGCACACGAATCGGGGCATTCCAGCTCTCGGTATCGGAGGACAAAGTAGGGTACTTGGATGAAAGTTCAACTTTGGTCAAAATGGTGTCAGTGCAACTGTAGCTCAGGGGCGCTTTTACTTTTCAGGCCCTTAATGCACTTTTCAGATATCGTGCGTATATCCGTTGGATGTAGAATGCTTCTAGTACGCAGTGAACTTGGTTTCCTGTCAGCAGGGTTCACCGTTCGCCGTCAGCAGCGTTTGAAGTATCAGATGGCGGTTTAGGAAAATGATGCAACTGGTACCTGTAAATGAATTTAATCAAGGGTGCCTAATTTTTTGAGGTGTTAAATGATGGATTTTGCAGTGACGACTCCCAACAGACATTTCTTCTTTGCTCAGTAGGCTTCGCGATGAATATCTCAGTTCAGTCTCAGCATCACCCGGTCACTCAGAAATCAGTGTCGAAGATGGTTAGTTGTAACTTTGTAGTCAGCTACAAAGTAGGAAGTTAATAAAAAGTGCAATATCTTGAGCAAATGGACGCCTATAAGGTCAAATGATGACTTTTCGGAATCAGTGAAGTTCGCCGGTGAATCTTAAAGCTTTACTTGGTTTGTCAACTGATTTAAAATAATATTTAATATTTATTCTTGCATATTTAAAGCATTAATGGCGATTTCCTAAAGATGGCGCCTTTGCAAATTGCATGATAAATATTATTTTATTATTATTTATTTCCAGACTTAGTGTCAGTATTAGTGTAACTGGAAGGGGTCCAATCAGAAGACTTCTATTTCAGTTGAAGTTTTAAATCTTGCAGTCAACATTATGGTGCGATTTTGCTCTATTAATTCAAGCATGGCATCATATTTCATTCACACAGCTTGAGCAAATTCGTAATTCCTCAGAGCAAAGGCGAATTTCTTTCAGAGTTGGGCAAATTTCTCATCAGCAATCATTGGTGAAGACATCAAAACACTTTCTTTGCAAATACAATTCAGAATTATCAGCAGAGTTTAGACAAGATGGCGATTTTTGCAGAAGTGGAGCACTAAAAACTTCTATCTTCTGTCTTAAATTCTTCTATTTCTCATCTTAAATTCTTTCGCATGTTTGAGAAAATGGCGACTTTTGACAAAACAAATCATCTGGGTTGATTCAAAATAGCTTCCTCGAGAAAACCCATGTGCCAGAATTTTTTAGGAAAATTTAATCCAGAGCATCAGTTCTCGAGTTTCTAATTTTCTCAACTGAAAATTCCTTGCATGGTCGAGTAGAAGTCAAATTTTCGCAAATCTGACATTCTAGGTTGTCTTAGAATCTTTTTCTGGACAAAACCCATATCTCAGATTTTTCCGTGAAAATTGCCCTTTGATAGGCTATTTTTAGCCTCAGCAAGCTATTTTTACTTTTCCAGAAAAGTTGTCAGAATATAGCCGTGTTCACAGTCAACAGGCGAGTTTTTCAGAGTACAGTACACAGACTAAATTCAAGACTAAATCGGTCTTAATTCATGATTTCATTAGAAAAGCTGAGACTGATTTGTATCAAGCTATAGAGGAGATGTTGGCTATCACTTCAGTTACGGAGCCGCCAAAGTTAACAGTCAGTGAAATGCTAGTTTGAGTGTGCAAAGATTGCCAAGATTGCTCAAGTTGCTGACATTCAGATGTTGATGCAGTTAACAATCTCATGGAGGGATTGGTTGCTCGAGATCACGGCCAGTAGACTTCAGTTCCCACTTCTCAGAATAGACATTAAACACAGGAGTTAAACTTGGTGTTATCTTTTCACGTTAACTCATTGTCTCATCTCATGCATATCTATTCTGGCATTAGCTTTATTTACTTGGAGTTTTATTTAGGGTTTACGTTAACTGATGGTAGTGTTCCAATTAACATGCTTTCAATAAGGACGTGCATGCTTGCACAATTTTCCATCTTTAGATTAGATGTTTCGGTTAACTGATGGTAGTTTTCCACTTAACTGTATAGTTTGTTTTATTAGGGCTTAGCAATAAATCTTGCATGTATTGCAAGACTGTAGTTGACTCAAGGTGATTTTAGGGTTCCCTACACCTTTTGATGTCTATAAATAAGAGCTTTTGCTCATTTTTACATAACTTTTGCACGAGAGAGAAATATATGTTGTGCCTACCTTGCCCTCAATATTGCTCGTTTTGTATCTATTCATGCATTTTTACTATTATGATGAATTGTTATGCCACATAGGGTTTCACGCAATTATAATGGTGAATTCTTTCCTTAGATATAGTGGCTAGTTGATCATAGATTGTATGCGTGTCTCGCCTATGCATTTTATTATCCTAGTTGGCTATCCTTTATGTTATGTGTTCAATAAACTCGTTCAGATTGAGCTAATAGATGTGCCACTTTGCCTTCAAGTTGAGAATCTATTCTTGGTTATCGTATGATGTGTGTGAATAATAAACTTATTTAGATTGAACTGATAGTTGTGCCACCTTGCCTTCAAGTTGAGAATCTGTACTTAGTTTATCATATATTGTTGATTCCAATAAGCCTATTCAGACAAGCAGATAGTTGTGCCACCTTGCCTTCACGTTGTGAGTCTGTACCCAGCTTATCGTCAGATAATCATTCCTGCTCCATTTCCTCATGCTCTGTTTTCTTGAGGAAACTGGATAGATTTAAAGTAGATAGCTTAGTTGCAGTTAATGATCTGCGAAACTAGAAAATCCTTAGCTGCAACGTTCTTGGTTTTCTTAACCTTGTGCCTCTTCCAGCTGAGAACAAAAAAATAGGACTTAGATTACTTTTCCTTTCCATGCATTCCGGCACTACGAGGGAGCTTCCCCTCCTAATTTAAAGAGCACTCATTACGTAGTGTGCATAGCTGTCCGTACTAACTCTTACTCCAGAGGTGCTACTTGTTACGCCAACAGGCTCCAGATGCCAAGTGTTGTAGCTGCCAGAGGAGGGAAAATTCGAATTCCTGCAGTGGAGGAGTATAAATTTAATAACTTAGCCAAAATTAGCAGTCTTCTAGAATTCGACTTGGCTATATGAATTGTGAGTTTTGTTCATTTTCTTCATCAGCTGCGAGTGCGAGTTTGAAACTTAGAGAAGAGGAAATTCGAAGTTGAGAAATTGTTGAAGCAAGCCAGCTTGGGCCAAAATTCTTCTAAGTGCTGAAGGTTGTATTGTTGCAGGAGAAATTTTCTAAGTGTCAAAAATATTGCTGGAAGTTTTGAATATTGAAGTCAGGCTGCTGCAAGAAGTGAGGTTTGAAGTTAGAAATTTTGGTGCCGCAGGCACTAGTGAACTTCATATTCTTGCCACCCGGGGTTGTTTATTTTCCTAAGTTAAATTTCTAATGACTATCTTTCGTTTTTGCAGGATGTCTGAAGCAGATAGAAGAGCGACTGGCAAAGAGACCAATGCTGAGTCCAGCAAGGCGAATGCATCCAGACAAGTTGTAATCAAGAAGTTGAGCAAGTCGTTCTTTCTGGAGTCAAAGTTCTCTTCGAAGCTGCGCAAATTGGCTGATACAAATCTTGGCTCTTTCAACTTGGAAGCTTTCAGAAGGCGAATGCTAGGCATTAGAGGTCATCACCCATCAGTCATTTCACACAATATTGTCACAAGTGGACTTTATGCAGCTAGTGGTTTTCCACCATTAATTCAGTGCCCAGAGTTGATCATGGAATGTGCTAACTACTCCAACCCAGAGCAGAGAACTGTTGTTGCACCTGATGGCAAGTTGTTTGCCAACCTCACGCCTGAAGCCATTGGTGAAGCATTTGGAATTCCTTCCTACGAGAAGATGATTTACAAAATGAGAGAAAGATTTGAGCGAACGTATGCTTCTACATTTGAAAGGTGTGCTGATATGATAAACTCCCGTTGGATGAACAAGCCTAAGCCAACTCGTATGAAGTTGCCGAAGCAGATAATCTCAGATGACTTGAAGCAGGAGTATTGTGACTTAATTATGATGCTCAACAGAGTTGGAGGGTGCCCCCAGTCGTTTATCTTTGAACCTTGGATGTTTTACTACATCAACCTTGTGCTGGAAGGCAAGGAGCATGTTGACTGGGTAGTGATTATTAGTGATAATTTGCATGAACAACTCCGAAGTTTGAGGAGAACGAAGACATTTTATATGAGCTCATATATCATCTATATGCTGGCTCGGATGACAAAGTACAGAGGAATATCATACAAGGAGTCGATTGGGTGTGGTTCTCAACAATTCAAAATTCATGAGGCTTGTCCGCAATTGCATTTGACAAGCACTTCTCACTACAAAAGAGTCAACGATGCCTTCACGATGCATATCACGAGGATGCTTCAGTAGAGGACTCATCATAGAATATCAAAAGAAACACAGGAGCTGACTGAGAGGTACACATGTTGGTTTGTCCAATTTCCGAAGTTCACTTACATCAGGTTGCAGGGGTTCTCTTCCTATCCTTACAGATTGCCCCAATATCCCACAAATGGAATTTTGATGTTAGAGATATCTAGGCAACTCATTGCCTACGATAAGATTCAGAAGAGGAAGAAGAAAGGAGGACTTGACTTCCCTATCATCATGGGAAATTTAGATGAAGTTTGTCCTTCACTGCAAGCAGCCAAGGAAGCGGAAAACGAGCTTCAATTTTTCCACCTCTTATCACACCAACAGGCAACATTATGATCCTTATAGGAATATCAAATGGATACTTTCTGAAGAATTCCAACATAAGGCGCATATTGAGGACTTTTGGGCAAGTGCGTCAGATGAAGGTGAAGTAAGAAAAAGGATGTTTTCGAGGATACCATTGAACATGATTAGAGAATGTGAGGTTGTTCCTGTGCTAGACTAGGTTGATGAGGATATCAACATTATTCACCCAAATCATGAGACAGTAAGGAATACACCGCTCCCACTTCTGGATTGGTCGGAGCCAGAGATTACGGATTTGGATACGCTTTGCATCCCAGTCTTGACATTCACAAGAGGATGAGTAGAGGGGCACGTGAACAGGCTTAAGAGCGTATCAATTCCTCTTACTTACAACTTGATGGGAGATCATAGGACGCCCACTGTTAAACAAAAACAGCAAATTGCTCGAGCTCCAGAATCACGAAGGAAGGAGCCAATCCAACCAGAGCCTCAGAGAGTTGAGGCATCACATACACCATTGAGAACTCATTCTCCAAGTATACAGGAGGTCTCACTGTTTGCAGATCAGAAGGCGAGGTTGAATGAAGAACGAGAATTACGAGACAAATCAGCCACCTCGTAGAGAGTCAATTGGCCAGAGCGTCAATGTACCTAGAAAAGAAAACCAATAGGAGATAAGAGGAAGAAGTGGCCACGGATACTCGCTTTCAGCGTGAGATTGATGTGGCATTAGAGGATGATACTGCTACAGGGCAAGAGGCCCAAGGATCAGGAGATACTCGGCCTATAGAGATTGATGAGCCTCGTCAGAATGAAAATAGAGAAGAAGTACGTGAAGAGGAAGCAAGGGATGAGCAGCCATTCATTATTTTTAGCTTGCAGCAGGTAGTGCCTAATTGGCTAAGGGATAGGATGAGAAGGGAACCCATTGAAGAAACTGATCCAACAATTGAGATGGAAGAATTTCTGACTAGGATCAATGCACCTCCAACAAAGAAGAAAGCTAGAAAGTTCTCAAAGATTTCAACAGATGAAGATGGCTCTCGCACACTTCACATGGCTATACCTAGAGTTGAGTACGATCGAGATGCGGCTATTCCAAAGAACTATGTGATCACTATGATGGAGTTGGGTCGCCCTACTGGAGCACAGATAATTGAAGAGTGTGATAATTCCTATCAGGCACTCAAGGACAGGCTGCTCCGAACTGAAGGAAAGTATAAAAGATTGAAGGAGCACAAAACATTGATTGGTTACGTACAACACTTGTCTTGTCAAATATGCTAACCAATTTTTTCGGAAGATTTACACAACATAAACCAGCACTAGCCAACTTGATTAGCGTTAGCTCTAAATTGAAATCCAAATTGAAAAGATCTCAACGCCAAGAATGCACACTCAATCCCAAGGAAGGAGAGTGTTGTCATATGGCGAAGTAATTACAAACAACAACTTGAATTGAAGCAAACTCAACGTCAAGAATGTGCACTCAAGATCCCACTGAGGGCGAGGTGCTAACATATGACAGAGTGATTAATTGAAAACTGGAAACTAATAGGCAGATAACCAGCTATGAAGCTACAAAAAAATAATTCATCCGCTGCGGCGGGCATCCACTTGAGAGTGGGGATTCACCACTTTGAAAGTGGGTACAAAGAGAGATACAATCAATTATCCACACTAGCGATAGACCATCCAGGGGTACTTAATGTGAGAAGAAAAAAGAATTAATTGCAGCAATTAGAACTTGAACAGTACTACTTGTTGATGTGATTTTTGCGACCGCACCAACACAGAATAAAGTTTCCCAACGGATACTCTATCCTCTCTTGAACAAAGTATTCAGCATGCTAAGATTGCGAGTGAGTTCATGCTTTCAACTCCAAGGTTTTGACAATGCAATAGAATATCCCCAGTTGGTTCGTTGTGATCTTGCTAGTATCACAAGGGGACTTACACAATTGTTCGATAGCTAATAGCAGACAGCAGATTAAGGGTTTCACGTGGTTCGAATGATTTGGCAAGTGAACATAAATTTCCTAATTCTAACTAGAAATGAACTGAAATTAAATGAGTGTAGAGCCTAAGAAGTTTATGTTCTATCTAAATGCAAGATATGTGGAGTTCGACTTCAGCAGACTTCAACCGGATTTTACCTAGCCTCGCATCGGACAGCTTCAGCAAAATTGGTGCAATCTTCAGAGGAGTAACGAAGAATATTCAGATTATAATTCAACATACATGTACCATCACAACGATGCATACAAGCATACGAACCACAATTGAAGTTAAGTTTGAAATGATTTTCAGTTGACCACGCAAGGCAAACTCACCATCAGCAAGTTGCTAGTGGTATGGATAAAGAGAAGCTACTTCGATCAAACACCACAAATCCACAGTAAACTACTTGCATGAAATGAAAACTGCACTACTTTATGCTACTTTACGCTACTTGGAGCTGAAGGGATGAAGAAACCTTGCTAGCTATCCATAACCAAGACAAATTTCACCATCAATGAAAAGGTCTTCTATTATGAAAGTTTTACACAACAATCTCTTACAAAAGTTTTCAAAGGAAAACTTTCCTTCTTTTCCACACTAAGCTAAACTATCAAGCTAGCCCTCTAACAAAATGTCTCCAACTCTACTATCTAATTCTAATTCTAATGAGATACAAATGAGGAGGGATGCCCCTTTTATAGCTGGCCAAGTCCAACAGACGGCTCAGATTACAATCAGCCGGATGGCCCAGATTGTGCCACCTCAGCCCTAAACAAGATTCACCCTAAAAACCGCCACCAAGAGTGGTGGGGTAAACAATGAGCCATTAATGTCCATTACCCTTCTAGAAGATTCCAACTTTGAAATGCGTTCACACTGCTCTTGATCTTCTTCTTGACGTTGTTCTTCAACTTTGCTCGAGCTTCCATTCTTTTCTCCATCTTGAGTTTTGAAAACATTTCTTCTATGTCACTAAGTCTCAACGCTTAGCCATTTTCTTGCAACTTTTCTTCCTTCGAGGTTGAAATGTCATCTTGGATTATTTTCCTCATCACTTAAGTCCTTACCGCTTGGTCTCGACGTTCCTCCTACAAAACAAGCAAGGAGAAGAGCATTAGAACACTTCATAATTAAAAAAACTCAGCTTACTTACCTGATTTTCACGCTTTAACTTCCAAGGGTTCATCATCTTCACTAGCCAACTTTGGCTCAAATTCTTCATGCCTTAGCCAAATTTCCAACCCGTCTTGCATTTTTCTTGGCGCACTTCACTCGGATATTTCATCCAACTCAGACTCGAGAAAAATGCTTTCATCAGGAACTTGATCAAAAATTATCTAGTCATTCAATTTCAAATTCATCTCCCAAGGCATTTTATCTTCAAAAACATCAATTATTCCTTGCGTTAGAAAAATTTTAAATTTCCCTTAGGAAAACTCATTATTTCAAGTGTCGATCAAAATCTCCATCTTAAACGCCTTGGCGAAGAGCATAGGACCCTGAAATCCACTCCTTGTCGAAGATCTTCAATACCCAAAAGAAAATTTTCTTCAGAACTTGTCGAATTCATGGGTATACAATGAACGGGTTCATTCAATTTTTCTTGAATTTTGAACCTTAGAAAATTAATTTTCAACAAAATTTAATCCATTTCTTCATCTCTGAGTGCTTCGTTGCTCTGACTTGAAATTTTTTTATCAACCTGTGCAGCTGGCATCTTCTGACTTCATCTTTGGCAATTTTGTTCGTGCCTCAAGAAAATTTCATCATCTTCAAGTCTAGGCGTGATTTTCCCAAGGAAGAAAATATTTTGTGCCTTAGAGAAAATTTAAATCACTTAGCACAGGAACATTTTGAATTTTCTCTTAGAAAATTTTAAACTCATCTTCAAATCCTTCTGCCCTTGGTGAGGAAAATTTTATTTCAACTCACTTAGAAAAAATTTCTTTTGAATGTCCTGGGTGCACTTTACCTTTCATGAGGAATAAATTTCTCTTTAAAACCTAACGCCTAGCATATTTTCATTCAAATTCCCACCACCCTGTCTTCAACGCCTTAGTCATTTTTCCCACTCTTATCCTTAATATGGGCGCATTCAAAGGAGAGAGGAGAAAGTCAAAATTTTGTCTTGTCCCCACTTAGAATATTTCTTAGCTATCTTAGAGTTGGGCGCATTTAGCACATTGAGGTGGATTTTCCAACGCCTTATGACTTGTTGACTTGTTTTGTCCTCACATATCTCCAGTTAGGCGCACTTGCATGTCCAAGAGGATGAAAGTTTCAACGCTTTTGCTTTGACTTTCTCTAGCTTGCTAATCTTGGGCGCACTTCTCATAGTGAGGTGGATGAAGTTCAATACATGGGCGCATTTCACCCATGCTAGAGGATGGGCACATATGGGAGGTGGTGAAGAATATCCCATATTTAGAAATTTTCTTTCATGCTTGTCTTGAGGTGAGGGCGCATTTTGCCTTGGCAGGACGATGAGCATCTTTGACCTTTTGACTTTCTCCTAGCTTGTCTTGATTTGGGCGCATATTGCATGTCCAAGAGGATGAAACATGTTGACCCTTTGACCTCCTTGCAGCATGGGCGCATTTTGACCTTGAAGCTTCCAATTTTATAACTTAGAATATTTTTCAAGCCTCTCATCTAGCTGGGGGCATTTCAAGTCTTGTGCTTCCACTTCGTTTGCCTTAGTAAATTTCTTACCTTGGAAAATTTTCAAAAACTCCACTCTTAGCTTTAGGCGCAATTGGAGGGGTCTCCTTTCAATTTTCACGCCTTATAATTTTTTTATTCATCTACTTCAACTTAGGCGCATCTACCACCTTGAGGTTTCACTTTATCAACACTTTAGAAAATTTTACCTCCTCCACTCTAGTTTGAGGCGCATTTCACAAGGTGGGCTTCTAGTTTCAAGGACTTAGTAAATTTTCAAGCATCACCTCTTCCATGATAGCGCATATCATACCCTGAGCTTCCAATTTTGAATACTTAGAATATTTTAGCTCATCCTTGAGGTGAAAGTGCATTTTAGCTTTAATAGCGTTTTTCACTGGCTGGACTTGAAAATTTATCAACTTTAGTGAATTTCATGCTCCTTGCCTAATTTAGGGTGACTCGTTTATGCTAAACCTAGCTTGCCCTAACTTTCTATTTTTAGCAAGTTCTCTAGATTTCGTGCTTTGAACTAATTTCAAGCTCCAAAAGGTTGGATTTCGCTTTGTTCTGAATCTCGGGATGCATTTGTGTTGTTGATGCCTGATATCTGTCTATACCTGCTATTTTTAGCAACCTACTAAAAATAGCAATTGCTCGGAATGAGTTCAAATTTCACATGTTGATTGCCTAAAGAATGTTGATCATGGCTGAATATTGCTCCTACCTGACTGCCATGTTCTGCCCCTGAATTTAGGAAACCCTAATTCCTCTGTACCAGCCTGCTAAAAATAGTAAGTGCTTGATTTGTTTGAATCTCTGTAGCTCTGTTTGACTTGAAATTCGCACCATGGGGTCCTCATGACCTACTTAGCCCATTCACACTGCCATCCTGAGCTGACCTGCTATTAATAGCATATTTTTGAAGGTGGTTTGCTATTTATAGTAACTGCTTGTTTCTGATATTTCCACAACTCTGATTGACCTGAAATTCGAAAAGTGTGCTCCTCACCACGTGACCTGCCCATTGACACCGGCGCCTGACGTTGATTTACTATTTTTAGCCTGCTTCTGAAATGACTTACTATTTATAGTAAGTGCTTCGTTTGCCTTCAAATTTTACCAACAGGTAGCTTGAAAGATACTGATCACGGTGGTTTACACCGGTTTTCGAAAATTCTGACTTTTTACCCCTCTTTTTGGGTCCCGAAGCTGGAAACCCTAATTCATCTTGCATGCATATCAAATGATCTCCGTTTGTTCCCGTTTCTGTTGCATTGCGATCAGTTTGTGATTCTGAAGTGTTGGGAGGTGGCTGCCAGAAAACATTTGCTAAAAATAGTAAGTTGTTGAAGGAGTGATTATCCTCGTTTGCATGTCACATCATCGCGAAGCTCTTGAAAAACCCACAAGGAATCATCAGACATGCAAAGAAAACCTTGACATGCAAACCCTAAAAATAGCCTCTGAAGGCTAAACTCTGAAAGTTATCATCTTGCTTTGCCTGTTACACCATCATGAAGGTCTTAGAAAACCCAGAAGGAATCCCTAGACATGCGTTGAAAAACTCAGCATATAGGCCCCGAAATCTTCTCTGGAAGCTGAACTGCTAAAAATAGCAAGTTGTCTATTTTAGCTAAAATTTTGCACGTGAGCAACTTGATGTATTCTGGATGTGGTGTGACTGTCGAAACTTCAAGTACGTTGACGGAATGCCCTGAACCACACACTTACTAAAAATAGTAAGTTGTCAGAATCTAATGAAATTTCAATGGAAACCTGCTAGAACTACACTGATAGTAATGTTAGCCTCGGATTTCAATTCATTCATTTCGTTTGACCCAAGATTGACCAGGAAAGCACAAACCCTAATTTTCAAACTTGGCCAAATTTTACGTTTAAGCTAGCAAACGAGAACATCCCCAGAAGGCAGACATCAGAAAAGAGACAGAAAGAGAGAGAGAGAGAGACAAAAACCAAAGCCAAAAGACCAGAATGGAGCAAAAATTAGGGGTCCCCATCTTGAATGGGGCGATGTGTGAAAAGGTCACAACACTACTATTTACAGTCTTACAAATATGGAAATAAGCTGCAAATTACATATGAATTACAATAGTCTTCAAGCACATGAGTAATAGATGATCTCATACAAATAATTATCTCTCTAACTGCTGCTAATGAATCAAAAATCAGAACTTCTAAAGTCTGATACAAAAATCAGTAAACTGACAATGTCAACCAGCAACTGTGAAAATCAATAAAGTATTCATAACTCACTCAATTCACCTCCGAATCGAATGATGTCTTTTGCAGAGGTCTTCTAGAAGGTAGGCACCCAAAAACAGACACCAAACAGCAGCAAACTTCAACTTATAACATCTTGCACAAATCCCAACGCTCTTAGAAAAGTACGGCCCTCCTTGGAGGGGCGATTTTCAGTTAAAAATCACTCTTCAAAATAAAATCCCAAATTAAACATGAAGGGTCGCCCAAGGTCAGCAAATGGAATGATGAAATACCCAGAACCAAATTCAAACTAGAAAATAAGCTATGAATCAAAATCACCTTCAGCTGTAGATGAACCAGCAAACCAAAATTGCCAAAAAAACTCCAGAATTTTTCAATCAAATGAGCTCAATCTGCTAGTCTGATGTTGAGAAGCAGCAATGTAGACAACTAGGTGTTATCTTGCAAACACGAAATTGGACGAAAGGCTAGGAGGTAGACATCCTCGAAGCAAAGTATCATTTGTCATTCTGACAGCATAACTTTAGCATAATTTTCATGGATACCAATGCTGAAGCAAAGCATTCATTTTATAGAAGAGTAGAAGACTCTTCAATTCCTCAAGGAAGCACGCCAAGAGTCACATGAGACTCTTCAAATTTCCAAAATAACAATAAACCTTCAAATGGCGTCCCTTTTTGCAAGAATATAATTTCCACTTTATTTAAAACAACTCCTCAAAGTGTGGCGTCCTTTTTTCCCAAGGCATTTAAAATTTTATAATTAATATTTAAAGCATATGAAGGCATCCCCCTTCATGACCACCTTTTAACACAACTTTTGAAGTTATTCTCCTAGGCCAAGGGGTCAGCTGCAATTTAAAATATTAATGCCTTTATTTATGAAATTCACCAAATAGACTTCTAGAAGCCAAAAATTGAATTCAGATAATTGCTCCAATTGGGAAAGTCTTCCTGAAAGATGACAATCTTCATACTGCCAAAATTAGAATTTACTATAAATAGTAAACTCCCTAAAAGGCCATAGAACCTCAAAACTAGAAACCCTGATTTTACCTCAAACAAGCCTACAGGCTCCCGGAATAGGCTGATGAGTGACAAAACAGATCACTGATGAGAAGGGGACATTACATCTCGTCCTTGTGGGCAGGAGAATCCGGCAATTGAGCTCCCGACCGAGTTTCCTAGAGAATCAGTTAGCGGCTTGGAGGATTTAAGGAGGATGGCAGAAGAGGCAGATAAATGGGTTACTAATGTTCGCGCTGAGACAAAGAAGTTTATGGAGGATCTTGCTCATTCCTATCAGCAGGCCTCTAGCATTATGGCACGAATGGATGCAATTGATCAGGCTTGGGGTGAGGCTCGCATCTATCAGAACAAGGTTGTTCAGCGTTTGGAGGCTTTAATGCATACGCCCTTGCAGATTTTGGTTAAGGGAGGCATGATTCAGGAAGGTGATAGGTATGACTTTTCTGGCTGGTATTCTTCAGTGGTCACGGGCCGAGGTTTCTTTGACGCAACACAGGCAGATTCGGCCAGAGTCAGAAAGGCCATGGGGAATATTATAGATGGAGTCCTGAACACGCTTGAGGCTATCTTTGCTAGGAGATTGACTCCAGAGGAGGTGACTGCAGATAGTTTGAGGGGTAGATTGATGCCTTTCTTTTCTAAGGTGAAGGCTTTTGTGCAGGATGATTTTGAAAATACCTCGACCTTCTCCAGCCTTATTTAGAATACCCAGGATGCCTTGACCGCTTGGAGGAAGTCTTGCACTCGGCATGGGCAAATGGTAAAAGTACTTGAGTTTCAACTTGATCATATCCCACCCATTTCAATTCAAGAAGTCAAGAAAATGCTAGCCAGGTTCATTGATTTTGCAGTCAGGGAGAAGGAAAATGGAAACGCCCTTCTGGATGATGATCTTTTGGAAGATGACAGTGGGCATTAGTTGCCTATGCTATTTTGAGAGTGAGTGGAGAATCTATTGCTCATTTATTACCCCACTCCTCTTTGTGGCGTTTTTTAGGGTGAATCTTGTTTAGGGTTTATGTGGCTCAATTTGAGCCCTTCAGCCGATTGTAATCTGAGTCATCCATTCACATTGGACTAGGCCATCTATAAAAGGGGCATCCCCCCTCATTTGTAATTCATTAGATTAGATCATCAGAGAATAGAGGAGCATAGAGAGATAGTATTGCATAGGTTGATAGTTTGGTAGCATAGCTTAGTTTGAAGAGGAAAGAAAGTTTTCTCATTGATTTCTTTGTAAGAAGTTGTTGTGAACACTTTCATAATAAAATAGTTTTCATTGATGGTGATTCCTTCTTTTGTTGTGAGCAGCTAGCAAGGCTCCTTCGTCCTTCCGAATCACTTAGCATTTTAAAGTAGCTTAGAGTAAAATAGATTTCATTTCATGCAAATAGATGATAGTTGTGGAACGTGGTGCTTGATCTTAGCAAGCTTCGTTTAAATCCATACCACTAGCGAACTTACTGATCGTAAGTTTTCCTTTGCGTGGTCGACTGGAATATTTCGTACTTAACTTCAATTATGATTGGCATGTTTGTATGCGTCATCGTGATGGTATTTACATGTTGAATTGTAATCTAAATATCTTTAGTCACCCTTTGAAGATTGCACCGACTCCGTGGAAGCTGTCCAAAGCGAGGCAAAACAAAGTTTGGTTGAAGTTTGCTGAAGTTGATCTCCACATTCCGCTCTTAGATTAGTCCATAGCTTTCTAATCCCTGCAAAATCCCTTTTCTCTTTGATGTCTGCTATCAAACAATTACGTAAGTCCCCTCGTGATACCAACAAATCACATCAAACCAACTAAGACTATCCCCTACATAAAGGAACCTTGGAGTTGAATGCATGAACTTTCTTGCAATCTTAGCGTGCAGAATACTTTGATCAAGAGAGGATAGAGTATCCGTTGGAAACTTTATTCTATGTTGGTGCGGTCATAAAACACCCATCAACAGTAACTAGGTTGAAACTTCCAAAATCTACACAAACAAGGGTCAAAGTCATTTTATTCAAGATAATATTTTCTTCTAGCAGTTTGTTTCTGCTTGTGATTTCTCAAAAATACTTTGGATTCATTCAAGAAGTTCTCTACCAAATTGATTACACACACAATACTTGTAGAGTTTCATGCACACAGATCTTGGTGTCATTCCTTATAACCCTTATACATCCCTGCAATTACTTTTTGATCCATAAATAAGCAGAATGAAAAAAAAAATTCAGTACAAGATCCTAATCACCCTACATCTATAAGCTAAAACTTGTCATCTAAACCCAAATTGACTTTCATTGTAGTGGGGTGCATGTATGTAATGTTGTCCTTATCATAAAAGGAATATGCAAGCATATTGTTTGTTAAAGCATTTCCAAATTGGAACTTGGTAAAGTTAGGAGGGATCATTCTTGAATACATTCTCATGTTCTACAGAGTTCAAATGTTCGCCACTTATGCCATGGTCTATTATGGAATCTGATAATGGCTAACTATTGACTATTCAATCCAATTCAGTGCAAGGGGGGAAAACCTTGTAGTCTTCCATGTAGCAATATAGTAGCACACTATTGGATTCAATTTCATCTCCAAAGCAATTATTTACATACTCATCAGTGTGATTCATAGATTCATCAGCAATATTTTTATCTTCTAAATAAATTGTGGCTAGATCTCCAAATTCTATTCATGTGCTTTCCTTTATTCTTCATATGCAAAAATCTGCACTTTAGTAACCAAGACTGCCTGCTTCATCATTTGATTCAGCTATATCTAACAGCTTCCCTGGTAACCAAGTAGAGTCAGCAGAGCTGCCAACTAACCTTAAAGGTGGGATCAATGTAAGACAATAATTAATCATTTTGGTAATACTTGTTATACAATAAAAATAAGACATTTATGTTTCATGGGAATAGATAAGTGTTAAGTGGCATGCATAGGACTTGTTAAGTTTAAGTTGTTAATCAAGTTGGTTATGTGTGGGCAGTTGCCTATCTGACATAACTGTTGTAGCCCAACCTATATGAACATTTTCTATTTATGACAAGAGTGCTATCGACCCTCCACATATTGTCTTGCCCATTGTTACAAAAATTGCCAATTTATCATGATAAATCACCACTTGCCCCTCCTGCTGCTTTTATCTTTTAAAAAATCATGGATATAATCAATCAACCCAGTTTCTGACAGGCTCTTCGGCACTTCCATCAGGAAAAATCACAGTAGTCGCAATTTTTCAAAGCATCATGACTTCTCCCAATAAAACCATTTGGGTTTTTTCTGATTTCTATGGCAATTTTTTTATGATTTTTTCCTAACCATAACCCTATCTTTCCATAACCCTATCCCAATTTTTTTCCAATTAGTTTGTAAAAAAATCTTAATCTTTTGGTTTGCCAATTTATTCCCAAGAAATAGTTTGCCACCATGGTCTTTCTTATGTTTACTAGAGAATCTGTACATTATTGACTTGCATAATGAAGACTTTCCCATTTGTAGAAATTCAAATGTGAACAGGATCACTTAATTTTCCCATTTCTAGCAATTTTCATGACTAGGATCATTAGACTTTTCCATATCCATAGAGGATATCAGCACAGAATCAATGGGTCATGAGAAAATTACATGGTAAAAGGAACGAAACAAAATACATTTAAAGTTGGAGGGAAAGCCGATCTGTAAATATTACCATAAATAAGACACATAAAACTGAAGAGATCATCCAAACAATTAATAATGGATTTGTTTTGATACATTTAACTGAGCATTGTAACTAAAACAAATGGTTTTGATGATAGACGATAGGTACCTTATCACTGTCAGGACAACAGCCTTTGAGAAATCCATCACAAATAGATGCTTTGGGATTGACATTCACATGCCTATAAGGGCAATTCTCATCTGTACAAATTCCTTTATACCAGAAGTGAATCACACAAGTAGTGTTAAAATATTACAGGCCTAGCAGAAAGTAGAAGACACAAACTAAAAACAGACTCACCAAGCAGAAAATTTGAACAGTCCAGCATTGGTTCTGAGATAACCTGCATGCAAAAGACCAAAAATTATATTATAGAGAGGGGTTTTGAGCACATGCACCATCCACATATTGATCTGATTTGAATATTACCCAATCCAACATGCCTGTTAAGAGAGAATATTGCATGGCAAGATTTAAAGTTTGTTTTGACTTATTACCTGGTGTATCAATTTGCAGTCCATATTGGAGCAAGTACCTTTCAGGAACTGTGTACAAATTACCACCTTCTCAGAATCATGTGTGCGAGGGCATATGCCAACTTCCTTGTTGGAATTACTAAATCTTGATAAAGACTGGGAATATTGTTGTTTCTTGGACAAAATGGATCTTACAGTGTGTAAACTCCGTCTAATCTTTTCATCAACCAAGGCACGACTGATTGTATTTGAACGTCTAACAAGTTGGTTCACATTCCCAACTTGTACATATCTGTTTTCAGCACCACCAAAAACCACATTAAACTCTATTCAGATATTTAATTCACGGCGTGAAATTTCAATCATAGGATTGGATAAACATGGAAAAGTGAATCTGATCACTAGAACTACCTCCTGTGGGACATGCATAAACAGAGCCACTATCAAACGGAAAAATTGGATGTAAGGTGTACCCTTGAGGCTTGTATCATAACTAAAAACACATGGCACTAAATCTTGTTCAGTTCTGATATGATGAAAACAGTGTTCTTGCTTAAAGTAGGCCATCAGATTTATGCCAAATTTTGTCAAATCTTTATATCATTTATAAGATTGTAGAAAAAAAAAAATATTCCTTATCTAATTTAGGTCATTTCTAGCATCAAATGGGACAAGCTCAAGTGGTAGGATTTTTGGGGCCTTAAAAGTGGAATCGCAGGTTAAAATCCCCGTAGACATGATAGCATGTTCAGTTTGATAAAATACCACATCTATCTTGCTAGGTGTAGCATACTCCAATGAAACAAACTTAGATGCAAATTCCTCAGTCATTGCATCTAAACCAAAGGTCACCCCACAAGTAATATTTACCATATTTAAAAAATAGGTTAGTTTTAGCTAATGATGTAATTCGATATTAGAATAATATGAAACTGCAGATGCACTAACAAGAAAAAACAGTGCAAAGCCTTTATTACTAATTTTATTCATGTTTGAGTCAAGATTAATTCTGATGTTCCAAGTCATTCTTTTTTTTGTACCACCTCATTTAGGACCTTTTAAGTTTCTGATTTAAAAGTATTATGGTCTGTTTTTGTTCTTGATTCCATTTTGTATCTCTTACATTTATGCAGATATTTCTTTTTGTATTTTATCTTGGTGGCAGAGAATAACTATAAATACCCTTTTTATATTGGGAGAAACCATTTCTTCATGGAATTAGAAGCAATGAATAAGAGTCCCATTCTAAGTGATGTATGTTATCAACATAAGTGCAGATTTGAAGTATGAGAATTAACCCGGCTGTGAACATAGGCATCAACAGAATTCAAAGACATAAGGGTACAAATGTTTTTAAAAAAATTCCAACAACATTTGATCTGGGCAATCTAATCTGTGATGGAAATAACCATATGCATGACAGTGCAGAACCAATTGACAACTTTTATGGAGAAATCTTCCATGTTTTGAAGTGCAATTAGTATTATACTTCCAAAACAATATCTATGGAGAATCATAACCAGTTTACAGGTCGAGCCTACTGACACAATTCCAGTAACGACTGATGGAAAAGAAATGACCTGTAGAAACCGCAGTTTCCCCCTGTTCCTGAGTCTGACGTTTTTTTGTTTGTTTTTGCGTTGTTGAATGTTTTTGAGGTTTTTTGTGCAATAAGGGTAAATTGCGATTTTGCAAAGACTTGAAATAAATTCAATAAAAATAAATTAACTCTGAAAACAATTGATCTTAGAGCTATTATTGATGCCAGACTTTTTATAAATCTTTTGAAACAGTTACAATAAAGATCCTCTAACATGCAATATAAAAAGCAATGATATTTATTGAAAACCTGATTGGCTGCAGCAATAAATGATCTCAGAAAAGATGGTACGGCTGTATGAGATCTGCTCTTCTCCTTCTGTCTGCCAATCTCAAATGACTTCTGATACCCTAACACCCCCAAAGGTGAGAACTGGAAACCAAAAGGATAGGCGTTTTCTCCAAGATCATGAACTCGCCCTTTTACAACAGTACGGCCTGGTACAGCAGCAAATTAAAATGTACGGCTCCCTCTCAAAGCCTCCAGAATATCAAAAGTTAGGCGCCTTGATGAACAGATGTTCTCTGGATGAAACCCTGACAAGATCTCTGATGCTGAATGAATCTGTGAAGTTCTATGATTTCCTCTGGATGAAGAAACCTCTGTGCTGGCAATAAATCAGGTGTTATTTCACACCCTCTGAACTGCTTCCAATGGAGATGGCTCGTTCCCCAAGGAATTCGAGACTGAAACCCTAAAGCTTCTTGCTCAAACCAAACTTGATCAATTTCCAAAATCAATAATCACATAATGGCTCAAATTCCAATGCAAAGCCTATATTCTCCTCAAAAGTGCGAATTCCTTAAAGATAGGGAATTTTAAATAATTCGACTTTTATTATTTTAATTATTCAATAGTCTCCGATTAAATTTTAATAATAAAATATAATCGTCAACTGGCCCCTTTCTGATGATGGGCGACCCCCTTCACTGAAATCACTTAAGTTATAATAAAATATTATAACTTTATATTATAATCTCCATTTAATTAATATTTAATTAATTCAATTAAATATTAATATCTCTCTCATTATTCATCCGATGCACGAGCTGTCTAAAGCTGATGAACACTGAAGTGATTCGAGCTAACAATCCATCTTGCTAAAATGGCGGGGGTCCCGCTTATTTGCCAATAACTGCTAAAAAATAGCAAACAAAAAGTGAATGAGCCGAACAATAATCAAATACTGACAAATCTAAAGCTGAGCCAAGCTCCAATAAGACCCTCAATCCATCCCATCAGCCTACGAGGGTCGCATAATAGGCTAATTCTTACGAACTCTGATGCTCGCAAAATTGGGGACATTACAGTCCGCCCTCCCTGAAATTGCTTGTCCCCAAGCAATCTCCACCGCAAAGAAACTCCAATCCTCGGGAGGCCCAAAAGAAAAACTGTGAGATGTCCCACACATCACGAACTGTCTCCTGTAGCATCATCAAAAACTCAACTGCGCAAGCTATCCCTGGATCCCAAACCCAGAGTGAAAGTCTGTCGTGACTGTCATCCTCAGGCTGCCACTGCACTCTACTGCCTCCAACTTCACCATGCTGAGAATAGTGAAGTAACCCAATGGGACCCATCCAATACTCGGTGCCAAAGCTGTCGCCACCGGGATCCCAATACAATATGAGTTCACATCCACCTGTCATACAGAGACAAGAACTTCTAGAAGCATCTGCTACACCGAATCTCTCCCTGTCCTCTGCTAAACCCTCATGGATGTGATAACTGACCAAGACATCATGCCAACTGACACCATAGTCATCCTGTAACCATGTACCCATATGAAAAATCTATGACATAGAAGTAGCAAGCCCTGTCGAATACATATCAACATGATGGATAACTGACTGCTGTCCCTGCAAGTAATTCCCCACAAACAACTGAGTCGAGTACTTACAGCCGCAATTCCCATCTTTTGAAGATGGTAACTCTGCACACAGTAATGAATTACTCCCCTCGACTGCACCAAGAGAATCACCCTGTGCACAAGGATTGTGCATCGAATACGAATCATGTACAGGTGGATCAAAGAAAAAGCTATAAGAACTCCTCACCGTGTACACCCTATTAAACTCCTCTGCGAGCCTTGTTTGGAATCTCGATGCACTGGAACAATCCCAAACACTACGATTATCACCCAACCCAGAACTAGTATCAGGAGTATGATCAGCTTCCAACTCGAAAAGTGGATTATCATAAATCAAACCACCATCAAATTCAAACAATGGATTATTCACAGACTACACAATCACTCCATGTTGATATGAGTCATCCATCTCTGAATCCCTGGAATAATAAATTGAATTGTACTCCTGACTTGGCTCAACCAGCTGCCGATCATAATCAACTGCATCGGATGAAATAATTGATTTGCTTCCAGGAGAGGGAAACAAATCGACATAAGAACCAATCTCCCAACTGGATGATACTCTGGATATCTTCTGTGAACATGGACAAGTGTCGAGGGTTGTCACACAACGCTCTAGTGGATCAACAACCATGTCACAGGAACTATCAATGATCTGCCTTGCATCACCTATCATGGGACTAATCTCGAGAGAACCTGGAGCAACACGTGGCTCACTGCAACTCTCAACCAGTGCACTCATCCCATCTGTATCAACTGCACCTGTGACCGTGATGGATGTAACCACATCCTCCACATATCCCTCACTGCTATGAACCATAGGTGTATACTCCTCACCAACCGCTGTCATGGAAATCCGAACTATATCAAAAGATGGTGAAGATTGTGCCAAACTCAACGCCACGGTAAGCTTCTCAATCTGTAACTGTGACTCTTGAAGGGCCAACTGGGTGCTCTGCAATGAGTCCATAGTCACCTCAAGCTCATGAGTGAACTCCTCGATCTGCTCATCCTTCCCCTTCAATGCATCATAACAAATGCAATCCCACTCGAGAAGGAAATCCCTGTCCGCAAGTAGTCTTAGGTAGTTTTGTTTCATCATTCCAATTGCTTCTCGAAGTGCATGTATCTCTGCAAGGGAAAAACCACTATCACCATGCTCATCGGTCATAGGAGTACTCCAACCGTAGGTAGCCAACATCTGACGAGCAACATCAAAATGCTCAAGGGTTGTGGCAATCATATTGTCATTCACTTGTAGTTGCCCAACCAAATGATGAGGATTTTGTAGCTTATGACCCCCATACAAGTTTTCCGGTTCACAATATGCACTATGATATGACGCTGATTCATCATCACTCACCTCATGATAAGCAACATCATGTGTGCTTTCATCCATGCACACCTCAACATCTAAGGTACTGCTGCTTTGTACCTCAAAGGATGACTCAACTGATAAGGTAGAAGTTGCTGGTATGACAGTATCTTCACACACTTCCACTCTCAAAGTAACTGTATGCCTATCCGAAACACAATCCTGGGATTCCCTATCAACATATGAATCTTCTAGCTTGTTTTCAAAGGTCTGATCTGGAAAATCAGACTCACCATGACATGAATCCTCAACTCCAAATGCATCACTAGTACCCAACCCTTGAGTCTCTTCATGTGACAACTCAATAGGATTACTTTGCATATGTGAAACCGCTGCTGTCTCATGCTCACGCGAAGTTTCATCATCGCTGTCATAAAAATCAGAAGTAGCCTCCATGGTAGAAACTTCTTGAGTCACCTCTTGCAAGGACGATGTAGGTAAATCATTACCCAAAGCTGTGCTAGTGTTTTCTTGAATCAAATCAGCACGTCTATCAAATTCATCACATAAATTTCTGCATACTTCATAGGAATTTGAAGATACTAAATCATTTTGATGAAGAGTTGTATCATCCTTATGTGTAGATTCTCTATCCTTTTCATGTGTAAACAACTCATGAGCTATAGTGAGATATTTCTTCCTTGCAAACTCTGTCTTATGACAAAGACTCGGGTGCAAATCCATGTAACTCATGAAAAGAAGTTCCTTCTTAATTTTTTGAGGAAGAGCGTTATACTCCTTAAACATGCTAATCACTTCTTCTTCTTTGTTTTGTGGTGTTCTGTCCATGGTAATCCTTTCTCTGGCCTCAGGTGGTACTAACTCCCACTCGTCATTCGCCACCCTAAGTGTACCAGCAAACAAACCCTCATGCTCCTCACCTGCAACAGCCTCATCGGGCTCCTGTCTCACAAATGTAGGCCTAGTAGGCCTATCTGCTGTCCATGAAGCTGTCCTAGGAGCTCTCCGTGATCCTGCATCACTCCTGTCGTCGTCACGATGTGGTGACGGTCTCCTCGGAGTACTCAATCTCTGAAGTGCTACTGCCAACTGCTATAATACACCATTTGACTGTCGTTGACCTGCGCGTAGATCTCTGAGTGCATGCAAAACCTCTGCATCGTCCTGATCTTTATGGTTATGTGGAATCTCTGTTCTCAGATTACCTGTTCTGTCAGTCCTGTTAGCCATATTTTCCGGCTGCCGAATTGAACTCTGTTGCCTATCAATCAGAGCACGCCTGCGTGTGTAATACCTGTGAGACCCAAACTAGTCTGGCTGCATAAGACTGCTAAACCCTCAGGATGGCAGGATTTAGCTCTGATACCACTGTAGAAACCCCAGTTTCCCCCTGTTCCTGAGTCTGACGTTTTTTTGTTTGTTTTTGCGTTGTTGAATGTTTTTGAGGTTTTTTGTGCAATAAGGGTAAATTGCGATTTTGCAAAGACTTGAAATAAATTCAATAAAAATAAATTAACTCTGAAAACAATTGATCTTAGAGCTATTATTGATGCCAGACTTTTTATAAATCTTTTGAAACAGTTACAATAAAGATCCTCTAACATGCAATATAAAAAGCAATGATATTTATTGAAAACCTAATTGGCTGCAGCAATAAATGATCTCAGAAAAGATGGTACGGCTGTATGAGATCTGCTCTTCTCCTTCTGTCTGGCAATCTCAAATGACTTTTGATACCCTAACGCCCCCAAAGGTGAGAACTGGAAACCAAAAGGATAGGCGTTTTCTCCAAGATCATGATCGCCCTTTTACAATAGTACGGCCAGGAACAGGTCTGGTACGGCCTGGTACAACAGCAAATTAAAATGTACGGCTCCCTCTCAAAGCCTCCAGAATATCAAAAGTTAGGCGCCTTGATGAACAGATGTTCTCTGGATGAAACCCTGACAAGATCTCTGATGCTGAATGAATCTGTGAAGTTTTATGATTTCCTCTGGATGAAGAAACCTCTGTGCTGGCAATAAATCAGGTGTTATTTCACACCCTCTGAACTGCTTCCAATGGAGATGGCTCGTTCCCCAAGGAATTTGAGACTGAAACCCTAAAGCTTCTTGCTCAAACCAAACTTGATCAATTTCCAAAATCAATAATCACATAATGGCTCGAATTCCAATGCAAAGCCTATATTCTCCTCAAAAGTGCGAATTCCTTAAAGATAGGGAATTTTAAATAATTCGACTTTTATTATTTTAATTATTCAATAGTCTCCGATTAAATTTTAATAATAAAATATAATCGTCAACTGGCCCCTTTCTGATGATGGGCGACCCCCTTCACTGAAATCACTTAAGTTATAATAAAATATTATAACTTTATATTATAATCTCCATTTAATTAATATTTAATTAATTCAATTAAATATTAATATCTCTCTCATTATTCATCCGATGCACGAGCTGTCTGAAGCTGATGAACACTGAAGTGATTCTGAACGCTAACAATCCATACTGCTAAAAATAGCAACTTCTGCAAGAAGTGCCCGAATGAGCCCGAACGAAAGCCAACTGATCAAATACTGACAAATCTGAAGCTGAGCCAAGCTCCAATAAGACCCTCAATCCATCCCATCAACCTACGAGGGTCGCATAATAGGCTAATTCTTATGAACTCTGATGCTCGCAAAATTGGGGACATTACATGACCACAAAGCCATTTGATATTCAGGATTACAAACGGGTACATCTTAGCATTCCAATGGCACTGATCACAATGACTCTCGAGTCTCAACCATAAGGATCACAGATTGCTACATCTAAGCAGAGAGGTCTAGCAGAATTTGGTAACAATGGTATTTTAATGTTCAAAATGATTAAACGCCTTCCCAAGAAGCGATAATGATCTTGAAATGTCTAGCCAAAGTGTAGATTTATTAGATCTGTAAGGGCGCACCTGTGTTAACTCTTGCATTCTCATCCTATAGTATTGCTTAGGTCAAAGCATGTTTCAAACTAGTTGACAAGTAGTTGATGGATAATCTATGTCCGATGTTTGAGCATTGTTGTGCTTGTGATTATATGCTTATTGATGGATTATGTGTTATTTCATAATTGAACCTATGCAGCTTATTCAACTTCACTTTTTTCATAAGTTAATGCTGAAGTAAGTTATGTTTTGGTTCAAACTTATTAGTAGATCTAATAACTACATGTGAATTGATTAAATACACATCTTTTGATATTTAGATCACATTCATTGTAAACGAATTCAGTAAGATGTGGTTATATAATTAAATGTGTAATAATTTCTCATTTATCACTAATAAAATATGAAATTTAATGAATAAAATAAACATAATGGTTACTCAGTGTGAAAGAGTCAAACACTTGAATAAATATTTTTTTCTTTTTCTAATATATAAAATGTTTCTATAATCATTACCATTAGCACAAGTCCATTTCAATATTCAATCATGATTATAAAACTCAATGTACTTTTATAATGTCCCTTAGTATATATTCCTTATTTTTTCCTTAAAATGATAATCCTTACTCAAAATGATAATAGCTTTGTCAAAAGTTATGAATTTATTATAATATTCAGATCAATAAGTCATAGCATAATTCTGAAAATCAATCATATCTTGAATTCTATGGAAATGCTTTCAAATCTGCTGAATCAGAGGTTTTTGTCCCTAACTCAGCAGTGGCAATATCAAGGGTTTTCGTCCTTAAAACTCTTAGTCCACCTTGGAGGGTTTTCGTCCTTCTTGATCAATATTTAATTTTTTGTCCAAACTTGATAAGAGAAATAAGGGTTTTCATCCTTAATCTCATGAACTTGGAAGGATTTTTGTCCTCTCTATTTGCAAGACACTTCCTCAAATTCAAGACTGATTGCTTGATGTATTGATAGATTTATTGCTGATTGATCTTGGTCCAAACTTGATAAGAGAAATAAGGGATTTTGTCCTTAATCTCTCATGAACTTGGAAGGGTTTTTGTCCTCCCTATTTGCAAGACACTTCCTCAAATTCAAGACTGATTGCTTGATGTATTGATAGATTTAATGCTGATTTATTCAAGGGTTCTTGTCCTTAAAACTCATAGTCCACCTTGGAGGGTTTTAGTCCTCCTTGATCAAGATTTGGGGTACCGTCCAAACTTGATAAGAGAAATAAGGGTTTTCATCCTTAATCTCTCGTGAACTTGGAAGGGTTTTCGTCCTCCCTATTTGCAAGACACTTCCTCAAATTCAAGACTGCTTGATTGATCTTTGCTGATTGATATTTCTTGATAGATTGATGAGTGAATGCTCGAATGATTAATTGCTTGTTGGCTGATTGATGATCACTTCACAATGAAATGATCCTCCCTTTATATCTCATATATAAGGGATTCACAACCTTTCACATTGGAAGGAGTCACACCCCTTCTAATCTAATCGCTGCCATAAGCTTTTAATTTAATATTAATTAAATTCTATAATGATAGCATCTCCTTCATTAGCACAATCTCTATTATTATTTACTTAAGTCTTTTTGGAAGTGAATTTAATTCCTTTACTTCTGCGATTATTCTCACCCTTTGAACTTAGACGAAGTCAGCAACTTGTTGTCTTTGGCGGGGCATGACAATCCGCCCTTCCCAAGATCGCTTGTCCTCAAGCAATTTTAAATTGGGATGATAAAAAATTTCTGCTCTTTCCCAAGTGGCATCCTCCATAGACAGATTCTTCCATTTAACCAAATATTCTAAAATAACCTTATTTCTTAATTTATTTTCTCAAATGTCAATGATCGCCTCGGGTTCCAATATTAATTTTCCCTCGTCATCAAGCAGGGGTAACTCTAGACATGGTGTGATATGTTGACCTAGCATTTTCTTGAGGTGAGATACGTGAAAGTCATTATGAATTCGACTATTTGCTAGTAACTCCAATTCATAAGTGATGGACTCCATAATTAGCTAGTTTCCTTTCACCATTTCATACTTTTCATTATCTCTTTCTGCTAAGTTTCAAAACATTACTAAGACCTTTTATACTTTTATATACTTTTAAGCAATCTTAAGTATGTGGAAATGGAAATATGTTATGTTGATATATGTATGCATGAATGTATGAATGTCTATAAAATTTGGTAGGATTGTATGTTTAATTTATGATTATTAATAATGCGGACGCCTTAGGAATAAGACTCAAACCTTGCAGCAAGAAGAACTATCAACCCGCAGCAACCGATTCCTCAACCCGCAGCAACCGGTTCCTCAACCCTGTAAGAGACCGGGTGTCTCTCAACCCCAAACCCTAACTGTAAATACTGATTTTTGAGAGTTTTGTGTTTTTTTGTGTTTTTGAGGTTTTTTGACAATAAACAAGAAGCTGCGATTTTGATCTAAAATTGCTAAAAAATTCATAACAAATCTTAAGGCAATGAATATACTTGGGAAATGCTCAGAAGATGTAGGCGCATCAATTTATTAAATTTCCAGAGCACATACAATATCAAAAATTGAACATATAATGGAAATACAACTTATTTTCAAAAGAACCTGATTGTTGTTGCAGCCACATGAAAGAATGAAAGGAAATAGTACGGCTAACTCCAAGACATGAATCTCCAAGCACAGAACAAAAGAAATCTCCAGAAACCCAAGGCGCACTGGATCCCTCTGTCAGAAGCTGAAAGCTGGAGGCGTTTCTTTCTGAAAAGAGAAGTACGGCCCTACAAGTACAGATCTGTACGGCCCAGCAGCTGTAATTAATATGGTACGGCCTTATTGAAAATAGTGCCAGATCCCTGTGAAAAGATCTCTGAAAGGGTCGCCCCAAATGACTGATGAATATTCTCTGCAAAACTCTGCCTGAATCGATCAATAAACTCAACTGCAACTTCTATGTGAAGTTACCAAGTAGACAATCTTCAACTGGTATTGCACAGTCTCAGTATGCCAGATTCTGAAGAGGTATCGTTCTCCAAAATCGTTCGTTTGCTGAAACCCTAGGTTTTGCAAACTTCAATGCTCAGAGCAAAAAGAAGACAAATTGAATAATCAAGACATAAGAGTTCAATTTGTCTTTAGCTGTGAATATATACCTTCTTGGAAAATTTGACCCCAGCATCCTTTTTTAATAATCACTTAAATAATGACTAAATTCGCTCTTCTTGACTTAGGAGCAAAATAATAAATAATTGGCGCCCATCATTAATGAATAATTATTTATTCATTATGTTAATTTTTCACTTTATTATAAAGTATAATAAATACTTTATAATACGCCATTTATTAAATATTTAAATAAATTAATAAAGTGACTTTAATATAAAGTCAAAATTATTAATTATTCAATAAATCATTAAATACTCTGTTTTTTCTCCATCTGACCATCAAACTGATGAACTGGGTCGACTCTGAGCTAAACAGCTGAACCAGGTGCCCTGTCCAAAATAGCAGCTCCCACCTGTCTGACTTTCTAAAAATAGAAAGTCTCTGAAAAACCACTATGAAGGATTCTGCAAAGGCCCAACCAGAAACAACTGCAAGAAAGAAGCTCCTGAACACCGGGTAACTGCCTCAATTGATCCTCTACACATATTTGTCAGCCTACGAGGACCAGGATGATAGGCTAACCACATATCCAGCTGCGCTGACTAGGATGGGGACATCACAAACCCGCAGCATAAGGACTGCAAATTATTGCAGAGGAGTAAAACGACCACGATGCGACACTTTCAAAAGGAAATGAAGGTGATCATTTATTGATCAACTGTGAGTCACCACATAACACTCTTGCTCACCAAATAAGACAGCCAAGAAAAGGAGTCTACTTGTAGCAAGACTAATTTATGACAGGACTGTTCTAAAGAACACTTCTTTGTTATGAACAGTTAAACTGTTGGTATAAAATCTGAATTTGGTTTCTTTACTCCTGCTTTATATAGTTATTGTTTTATGTTTCAGACTAAGTCCTCTTCCTATCTTTGAGGTAGAGTTGATAGTTGTTTCATGAGTTTGTTTTCAATCCATGAATAATGAAACTCCTCATAGACCCTATATAGTAGGATCTTCTGTTGAGGAGGAGATCTAATTACCTAGTTAGTTAATTACCCAATTATCTGTTTTTATCATCATTACTCAGTAGTTGCAGAAATAGAATGTGTTACATTACAAAGATCTTCAACAGATTCCTGTTAGATTTTATGTAATCGTTTAGTGTTAGAATGCAATAAAGGAAATTGGTTTCATATCATGATTTGTTAAGTGATTGTTTGACAACTTCTGTGGAAGCAACAACTCAAGCAAGGGCTTTGAGGTACTGCTCACCCACTTCAGTTTTTGTTGTTAGATTAGATAATGCATTGTTGAATTCAGTTGGTAGTTTTCAGTTATATGTTATGAATACATGAATTGTAATTCATAAATTGAATTCTATAACTTCATGTTTGGTTTCATACTCTAGAGGAATTAACTAGGTAAGGACACTACAATTTTTAATAGTTAACAGTTACTGTTTTAAGCATTAGGTACTCGTAGCATAAGGTAACAGTTTAAATTCATTTCCCCTTTTTTGTGAATTAGCAGTTTATTCTATTTTCCAACTTTTACTGTATTTGTACATATGTATTTTCCTATACTCCATTGATGTAGAATGTGTCTAGAATCTGCGAATGCTTATATTTTTCTAGCACTATCTAAAGTTTTATGACTCCCTGGTTGATAATTTAATGCATCCCTCTCGTAAAAAATGAACTGTTCAGTTATGGATTCTTAGGTCCTCTGAGCTGTGTGTATATCTAGTATCACCATGTTAATTAGACATTAGAGTGGCTCCACATTTTCAGCGCCATTGTCAAGGACAGTGCTAAGTTCAAGATTCTTCTGTGTGTTTTTCAATCCCCTTCAAGCTTTCATAGTTTAGCAATTTTGTTCAGCACTAGGGTAAATAGGTATTTCAACCATCAACAACAATATGAATCACTATCAATGTGCAAGAACTATTGATCTAAAGAGTCACAACCATTGCATGCAGAGGCAGCGAGATGCTCTGAGAAGATTTCTCCACTTGGCACACGAAGCATTAGAAGATACTGGTGGGCAAAGTGAACAGAACAAAGGAATCCCTGAAGAAGAATCATCCCTTACACTAGTACCTACACCAAACATAGAGGAGACTTCCCGAATACATTTAGGCATCGTGGGTAATGCAACAGTAGAAGATCCACCAAAGCATGTAATGTTTGAATTCCCTATAACCAACTAGGAAAGGGTAGTTGTCCTAAAGAATATACCTCCTTCAACACTCCCTATCTTCTATGGACTGGTCACAGAGGATCCAGACACCTTTATTTTTTAGTTTGATGTGTTATGCCAAAGATATGACTACACCACGGATGCTCACCGACTCAAATTGTTCCCAACTACACTGAAAGATGCTGCTCTGCATTGGTTCATGGGGTTGGGAAGAGATGTTCCCAACTAGAATACAATGAAGAAAAAGTTCTTGAAAAAATATCAAGATTACTGCAGAGGTATAGATAGAAAGAGGGATGACATCAGGATGTCACAGAAAGAAGACAAGTCGTTGGAAGATTATGTTGAGAGGTTCCAGTTTTGTCTCAAGAAATCTCATCAAAACAGACTTTTTGATGAATCCCTAAAACTGATGTTTTTAAGGGGAGTTCATGAAGACTGTATGGATGCCCTCAATCTCATTGGAGCAAGTGACATCTCACACTTACCCTTTGATGAGATTTGTAAAGTGTGCAGAAATTACTCCAGGCCATTCATCAAGAAGACCAGAGGAGATAGGACCTCTTCTCTCAACAAATCATCCACTAGAGTCTCAAGGGTAGAGCTAAGAAATCTTCTATCCAAGATGAAGGAGGACATCATTAGCCACTTGGCTACACAACTGGATGACCTCCATATCAAAAAAAAGAAAGAAGCAAAGTCACCCCTCACAGAATTTTGTCCACACTGTTGCTAGAGGAAGATAAATTGCAAGTGCAAAAAGTTGGCCAATATATCTAAAGACAAGTAAGGAAAGTCAAAGTTTCATGCCTTGGAAGATGGAAAAGGTCAAGTGTTTTACATCGCTCAATGTAAGCCATGCCAACCAAGACTAGGTATGCCATA
This sequence comes from Sequoia sempervirens, assembly GCA_007258455.2. Taxonomy (NCBI): domain Eukaryota; kingdom Viridiplantae; phylum Streptophyta; class Pinopsida; order Cupressales; family Cupressaceae; genus Sequoia; species Sequoia sempervirens. The sequence goes on from VDFB02205973.1 coordinate 303,812, forward strand.
AGATCCCTTGACCTATAATATGTCATTTCAAGGTAGTAATTCAAATTTCCCAAATTGGAACCCTCAACCTTGGACGAATGTGCAAAATCAACAATGGCCAATGCCCTAAGCCTCTAATTGGACTCAACAGCAACCAAGGACCAAATTATTATTCTCAGTGGCCATCCCAACGAAACCAATGGTCACCACAATGGCAAAGAGGTTAGCAATGGAAAAATCAAAATCCAAATTACCAGTAGCCACAACAGCCAGCCACAATGCCAAATCCAGCCATGGCTGCACCAACACCACCAAGAGCACCTCAATTGTCAGCACAACCTACATCTAACCCCAACAATAAGCCTGTCCAATAGGCTTATTCTAAAGAAACCATCCAATACCTTACTTATGAGGTTGAGGTGAGTGATGTCCACCTCAGATCAGGGAAATGCCAGCTGGGCCTTCATCTCCTCACATCACAGAATTGATTGATGAGGAACTCCCAACTAAAACTATGGACAAACAACCTAGGGAACCTGAGTCAAATCAGGGTAAACTAACAAACACAAGTCCAACACCTCCATTCCCTAAGAGACTAATAATACAAAAACATCATTCCCAAGTTGAATATGATCTATTAGGACAGCTCAAAGATGTTTGCATTAATATTGTTAATGAATGATAGCTTCGGTCAGATATGAATGATGATTGTTGTAAGCATCATTGTCATTCATACTTGATCAAAGTTTATCATTTATATTGAAATATTTCTGGAAAAACATTTAATCGAATTTATGAGCATACATATAAAATTCGAATTATATATATGATGTTATATTCTGCATTTCATTAATCGGAATTTACTTACTCATCTGCCACCTTGTAGAAGGGTATATATGAGTTATACTAAACAATGATAAACGACTTTATCATAAGCCTCACCCTAAGGGACACGTCCCATGAATGGACATGTCTCCACTTGTGGAGACACATCCTTGTTGATGTGATTTTCGTGACCGCACCAACGCAGAATAAAGTCGCCAACGACTTCCCTATTCTCTCTTGATCAAAGTATTCCGCACGCTAAGATTGCAAGAAAGTTCGTGCGTTTAACTCCAAGGTTCTTTTAGTGCGAATAGGCTCAGTTTGGCTCGATGTGATTTGCTGGTATGTCAAGGGGACTTACGGAATTGTTCGGCAGCGGAGAAAGGAATTCAAATGCTCGAAAGATTTATCTATGAAGTGCGGGTTTCCTATTCTAACCGGAAAGTACTGAATTTAAATGGATAGGGTTAAGAGAGTTTGAATCTATTCTAAGGCGTGGGATATGGAGCTCAACTTCAGCAAACTTCTAACCGGACTTCGCTTTGCCTCGCATCGGACAGCTTCCACGGAGTCGGTGCAATCTTCAAGGGAGATGACTAAAGATGTTCAAACCACCACTTGACATGAAGATACCATCACAACGACGCATACCATCATTCAAACTATGATTGAAGTTAAGTACATGATATTCCAGTTGACCACACAAGGCGCATTCACCATCAGCAAATACACTAGTGGTATGGATAGACGAAGTTGCTTAGATCGAACACCACATTCCACAGTTAACATCTACTTGCATGAAAATGAAATTTATGCTACTCTACGCTACTTGAAGTAGAAGGGATGAAGAAACCTCGCTAGCTATCCATAACAAAGACGAATTTCACCATCAATGAAAGATCTTTTATTATGAAAGTTTTACACGACAATTTCTTACAAAAGTTTTCAAAGGAAAACTTTCCTTCTCCTCCAACTACACTATCAATCTACTTCTAAGTTGTCCCTCTATTCTATGTCTACTGTCTAACTCTAAGCTAATCCGGTACAAATGAGGGGGACTCCCCCTTTATATAGCTAGCCAAGTCCCAAAAGACGGCTAGGGTTACAATCAATAGAGTGGCCAGAATCGTGCCACCTCAGCCCTAAACAAGATTTGCCCTAAAAACCGCCACAAAAGAGGGGTAATAAATGCGCCATAATGTCCATTATTCCTTCTAGAAGATTCCATTTGTAGACGCGTTCACATTATCCTTAATCTTCTCCTCGACTTTTGTTCTTTGACTTCTTCCACTTGAGCTAACACTTAGCCAATTTCTTGCAACCTTTTCTCTTCGAGGTTGAAACTCATGACTTTATCTTTTTCCGAGGGTTGTAATATCATCGTGCTTCGTCACTTCAAGTCATTGTGCTCTAGCCTCCACGCTCATCCTGCAAAACAAGGAGAGAAGCATTAGAACACATCATAATATAAATTCACCTTACTTACCTGATTTTCACGCTCCAAGCGTTCATCGCCTCCGTTAGCCAACTTCCACCTCCTTCGTGACGTATCATCTTTGACAATATCAACTTCAACTGCATCTTCAAGAAATTCATTTCACCTGCTGGAGTTCTGACAACCTTGATTTTACTCAACTCTAGCTCAAGAAAACTATCCCCATGAAGAGCTTGGGAAAATTCACCTAGGCAGTTCCTTTCAAATTCATCATCTGGAGAATTTTACCTTGAAAACACATCTTCTTCACATTTGCCTTAGAAAATTTTCAAATTTCCCTTAGGAAATTCATCAACCTAATGCCTACTTAAAATCTTCATCTCGAAATCCTCGACAAGCTGTAGAAGACCTTAAAATCAACTCCTCATCGATAATCTTTGATACCCAAAAGAAAATTTTCTCCAGAATGCGCCGAACTCATGGGTGCACAACGAACGGGTTCATTTTATTTTTTGAATTTTGAACCTTAGGAAAAAAAAATATATTCAATCAATCTAAATCCGTTCTTCATCTTTGTGGACGCCCTGTTGCTCTGACTCGAGAAATTTTTAATTCGTCCTGCAATGCCAATATCTCTGACTTCATCACTGAAAAATTTGCAATTTCATTTGTCCCTCTGAAAATTTCATCTCCCTTCATGTCTAGGCATAATTTTCCTTTAGAGAGGTGGAATTTTACTAACACTTAGAAAAATATTTAAATTCCATCATAGGCACATTTTGAATTTTGCCTTAGAAAATTTCATTCACTTCAACCCTTCAATTTTCCGTGGTGAGAAAAATTTCATTAACTTCACTTAGGAAATTTCCTGAGAGCACATATCATGGAGAATATTTTATTCACCACCTAATGTCTTGGGCGCATTTGCTACTTCATGAGGGATATATATTTTTAAATTTCCACACCCAACATATTGAACTCTCCTTCATTCATATTTTTCAACTCAACATTCATTTTTTACTTGGCGCCCTTAGTACTTAGAAGAGGATGGGCGCATATCAACTTTAATATTTGGAGTATTTCCCTTCCAACCCTTTTGGGCGTACATATGACAAGGTGGACCCACCTCAAGGTGTTGGGAGTTCCTTTTGTCTTCATTTGGCGCATTCAAAAGGTCTCAATGCCACTTGTCTATGCACACGCCTTGTCTTTGCTTTGACTCTTCCTCTTTGCATGGGCGCAAATCAATGGGGTTGCTTTCATTTTTAAAACATTTTCATCTTCTAAAACAAGGCGCACTTGGAGGGACCTGCTTTCATTTTAAATGACTTAGAATATTTTTTTATCCCTCCACAAGTCAAAGGCGCAGTCAACATGGGAAGCTTTCAGTTTTATGAAAAATTCTGATGTGTTCTCCTCTTCAAGGCATGGCTGAGGTGCTCCACTCCGAATCTGAAAAATTCGAGCCCCTCTCTTCTACCTGTGTCTTTATTTAAATGCCTTTGCCTGGGCGCATTCAAGAGGGTGTGTCTTTAATTTCAACACTTGGGCGCATATCATATCTTCTACTTCCAGTTTAGCAGCTTTTTGATATGTTCTTCTGCCTAGGCGCATTCTGGAGGTGCCCCTTCAAATCTTAGAACATTGCGGAGTCTCAAAGCTGGGCGCATATTATGTGTCAGACTTTCAAGTTCGTCCTTCCCATCTTTCAACATCTTGGTCTCCATCAAGGGCGCATATAACTTTCTGTGGTTCCAATTTGAAGACTTGGCCAGATCCAAAATTATTTTATAAAATTTCAAACTCTTCCCATGGCGTGGCTGTGATATTTAATTTCAGATCTGGAAAAAAAAAGGTCGAGCTTTCTTCTCTTCTCCCAGGCGCAAATTACATGTGAAGCTTCCAGTCTGGAGTGGGGCGCAAATAGTATGGTGTTCTTCAAGCTTCTTGACCACTTAGACTATTTTCTAATCTCTTCCCAGCTAGGCGCGTATCACTAGGTCAGCTTTCAAACTCAACACCCAGGACGGTTTTCATTTAATTTCAGGTTGCTGGGGCGCATTTCATATCATGAGCTTCAAGGCGCAAAACACAGAGGGAGCTTTGAGCTTGGGGCGCAAATGATAGGTCTTACTTTTAGATTGATCACCTTGGGCGCACTTCACATGTGCAACTTTCAATTTTGAAATTCATTCAGAGTAGGGCGCGTATACCACCTGGCGCTTTTAGTTTGATTGCCTTAGCCATTTTTTTTTATTTTTTTATTTTTTTGAAATCTTTCATGCACTCCAAGCTTCTTGGGTGCAAATATAAGGGTCATCTCTCAATTGGGGGCGCATTTACTACATAGAGCTTTCAATTCTAACGCCTAGTGAAGCTTCAACCGCAGGGGCGCAAATGACCTATTGAGCTTTCACTTTGTCAAATTCGAATTTTAAAGCTCATCATCTCTAATTTTCCTAGGCGCATATCATGTATGGAGGTTTCAGTTTGTGGCGCATTTCACACTGGCAACCTTTAATTTCACCACTGGCGCAAATCTCCTCCTGTACTTTGAGTTTTTGTCCTGGGCGCATATCACTAGTCGAGCTTCCAATTTTGTCATAAGCGCATGTGTTGAGTTTCAGATTTTAAATACTTTATTGAATTCTCCTTCTTAAGGCGCAAATAACCCATAGAGCCTCCAATTTTATTCCAACGCATTTCTTTTTTAGTCATTGAGCCTTTAGTTATACCATAGGCGCATTTGAGTAGGTGAACTTTTACTTTCTACGCCTTAGAACATTTTCTCCAGTCCTCACATTGCCAAGCGCATTTCCACCCCAGAGCTTTCATTTTTCATGACTTAGACCTTTTTTCTTGCACCTCCTTTCATGAGGGGTGCACTTTAGACCCTGTGCTTTGAGTTCAAAAGCCCTAGAATATTTTATACCTTTCCCATGACCTTGGGCGCAAATAGGAGGGTGGTCTTCAAATTTGAATGCCTTAGACAATTTTCCCTCAACCTTCCACAAGTCAAGGCGCATTTGACAGGTGGTACTTCAAATTTGTAACACTTAGTAAATTTTCAATGCCACTTTTCCTTCAAGGGCGCATTTGACCCCCTGAGCATCAAATTCAATGACTTAGAAATTTCTTTAAAGTCCACCCTCCAAGTTAGAACTTCAAAGGCGCAATTGGAGGGGTATGCTTCAAATTTGAACGCTTAGAATATTTTCAAGGTCCTCTCCAAGTTTGGGGCGCATTTAGAAGGGTGAACTTCCATTCTTCAAACACTTAGAAAGTTTTCGTCTGTCTTTGGCCTTTTAAAGTAAGCTTTTGATCCTGGACTTGAAAATTTATCAATTTCAGTGAATTTTATGCCATTTGTCAAATTTAAAGTGACTTGATCGTGCTTGCCCTAATTTGCTATTTTTAGAAAGTTCTTCAAATTTTGTGCTTTGGATTGACTTTTGACTCCAGAAAGCCTGATATTGCTTTGTTCTGAACCTCGGGATGTGTTTGTGCCACTGATGTCTGGTATCCGCATGCACCTGCTATTTTTAGCAACTTACTAAAAATAGCAATTGCTCAGAATGTCTTCAAATTTTGTGTGACGATTGCCTGAAGGGCACTGATTGTGACTGAACGCCGCTTTTGCTTGACTTTTGTGTTTTGCCCTTGAATTTAGGAAACCCTAATTTCTGGTCTTGACCTGCTAAAAATAGCAACCATCTGATTCTTCATTCTCTGTAACTCCGATTGCCTTGGAATTCTCGCCACAGATTACCTGTCATATGCTTGACCTGTGCTCGCTGAGATCTGGTGCCAACCTGCCAATTATAGCTGCTGCTGAAGTGACTTACTATTTATAGTAAGTGCCCGTTTCTGAGGCTTCCTTTGCTCCGTTTGCCTTGAAATTTGGATAGTTTGCCCATCGCTGGTGAACTTTCCTATCTGTGCCGATGCCGAGATCAACTTTCTATTTATAGCCCTTGTCCAAAACGCCCTACTAAAAATAGCAGGTTCTCCGATTGCCTTCAAATTTTGCCAGCAGCTTCTCGGAAGGATGTCAATCATGATGGATACCTCAGTTTTGAACGTTTTGACCTCTGACTCCTCATTTTTAGCTCTGAAGCTCGAAACCCTAATTTTGTGCATGTTGCTCAGATGAGCTCCGTTTGATGTTGTTTCAGTTGCATGCTAGTCAGTTTGCAGTTCTGAAGTGCCGAGCTGCTGCCCAAGTGGTACCTGCTAAAAATAGAAAATGGCCGGAAAAGTGACCGACCGGCTGCCGGATGATCTTGCATGTCATACTGCCCGAAAAATCTTTAAAAACCCAGAAAAACCCAGAAAAACCTCCAACATGCAAGCACTAGCTAAAAATAGTAAGTTCCTGCAAAGTGATCAATTCCATTTGCATGTTACATCGTTGCGAAGCTCTTGGAAAACCCAGAAAGAAAATGCTGACATGCGCCGAAAATACCCGCATGCGCCGAAAATACCCGCATGCGAACCCTAATATTGGCCTCCGAAGGCCGAATGCTGAAAGTCATCATCATACTTTGCATGTCATATCACCGCAAAGGTCTCGAAAAACCCAGAAAGAATCTCCAGACATGCGTTGAAAAACTCCGCCTCTAAGCCCTGAAAATTGCCCCCGAAGGCAGAACTGCTAAAAATAGCAAGTTGTTCGTTTTAGTTCAAATTTAACCTGTGTGTAGCCTAATGTGCTCTGGACGCAACGTGACTGTCGGAATCTCAAAAACGCTGAAGGATTGCTTGTAATTGCACACTTACTAAAAATAGTAAGTTGCCAGAATTCGATGAAATTTCTGTGGAAACCTACTGGAAGCATACTGACAACAACGTTAAACTCAGTTCTCAATTTGATTACTTTATTCGACCTTGGACTGACCAGGAAAGGCGAAACCCTAATTTTCAGACTTGATCAGCTTCATGCTTAAACTCAATGAAGAGTACAATCCCGGAAAGACAGACAGTAGAAAAGAGAGACAACGACAAAACGAACGAAAAGCAAAGCCAAAATTAGGGGGGTCCCCATTTGCAATGGGGGCGATGTGTGAAAAACGTCACAACAATCCTCTCATGAGACGTGCCTCTTAGGGGCGGGTCTCCTCTCTTATTTATGGCGGATCCTTCTTTGATATGCAAACATAGAAATCGAATAAAATCGAATAATGTTCTGCAATCAGCACATTCAAAATAAGAAATTCAAATCTGGAAATTGAAAATCTGAACATAGAAGTTTGAGTAGTATTCTTACACTTAGAATTTCCATAAGTCCCTTAGTCTCCCAATTTGATTGAAGATTTGTTTACATTTACATGGTATCAAAGCCAAGTTGTGTGAATCCAAAACAAATCTAAAATCAGTTTTCTCTAGAAAATTCATATTTTCTAAAATCGAATTCACATCACATTCTTCATAATGTCAAGTGTGATCAGATTTGAAGATCGCCTTGCAAGAGCAGACAACTTCACATCATGGAAATTTAGAATCATGATGATCCTTAGAGAGAATAAACTAGACTCACTTGTGAAAGAAAATAAAAAGGAACCAAAGGCTGAACCTGAGAAAACTCAATGGGTTGAAAACAATGAAAAGGCCATGAAAATTCTAGTAGATGCAGTTAGGGATCATATAGTGCCTATCTTAGCAAAACATGAAACTGCATACCATATGTACAAATCTCTTGAGAGTACCTATGAGATTAACAACACCTGCAGGACTCTTGCATTAAAAAGGCAAATCAACAATGCACAAATAAACAAAGGAGAGTCCATTAATGCATACTTCATGAGGATTATTGAACTAAGGGATCAATTATCCACAATTGGATATCAGATTGATAGCAAAGAGTTAACTCTAATTGCACTAGGAGGCCTACCAAACTCATGGGAGTCATTTGTTCAAGGAATAAGTGCAAGATCTAAACTCCCTAAGTTTGATAGGCTAAGAATTGACTACATTCAAGAAGAAACAAGACTTTCCACAAAAGAGAATAAACAAAAACACATAGATGAAGACATTCATGTTCTCCACACAACATCTAATAAGAGGAGTAAGAAAAACTCCTACAAGAGAGGATCTTTTAAAAGAAAGAGAAGTTCCAATGGAAAGGAATCTTATAAGAAGAAAGATATCTCTCAAGTACAATGCTTTAGATGTGATCAGTATGGCCACTATGCAATGAAATGCCCTGATAGAACTAAACAACAAGCATCCTTTGCCAAAGTAGGAAAGTCAAACCCAGATCATGAATCTGAGAACTTTGTGTTCTATACAGCCCTTTCTAGTCAAGTATCTGACAACACTCAAAATTGGGTAATTGATAGTGGTTCCTCCAGACACATCACAGGGTTCAGAGAACACTTGGACTCTATGACTGAAAAGTCTGATGAAGAAGTAACCATCGGGGATGATTCTACATACCCTGTAAAAGGGGTTGGAACGTGTTCCATCAAGTTGAAATCTGGGGTTTCTCTGCAACTCACTGGAGTCTTATTTGTACCTAGAATAAAGAGAATAACATGTCTAAATTAATAATTTAAATCATCTATGAAATCTCTTCTCCTTAAGTTGAAACAAACAGAATTTATGGTGGGAGACAAAAACCATCTCAAGTGCAGGTGCCATGGGGCCTGTCAAGAATACCTCTAAGATTTTTAAGAAATTGCATGAGTGGAATTGAGAGGGATTCCACGGTGCCTACAACCCTCAACAAAATGGGGTTGAAAAATAGAACCATTGTAGAAGCTACTAAGGCAATGTTGCTTGACCAAAACATTGAAACTTCTTTCTGGGCAGAAGCCTCTAGGACTACTGTCTATATCCAAAATAGATGTCCTCATTCTCATCTTGATAACAAAACTCCTGAAGAAGCCTTTACCGGCATAAAACCTGACATAGTCATTTTAGGATTTTTGGCTGTCCTGTCTATATACATGTGCCCAAAGAGAAGAGATTCAAACTAGAACCTTCTGGAAAGAAGGGAGTATTTGTGGGTTATAGTGAAACCTCCAAAGCCTACAGGAGATTCATACCCGGGCAGAAACAAATTGAATTGAGCAGAGATGTCATCTTTGAAGAAGACATTGCATTCAAGAGGGCAAGAAGTTCTAGTGAGACAGAAACCTATTCCCCTAGAGTACCTGAAATGGAACCTGCTCTTGAGATTCAGAGGGAGCATCCTAATGAAATGCCACATGAACTTCCTTCTACTTCAAATGAGAATACAAATGACAACGGCAGAAAAAGACCACTTTGGGCCAGGAAAATGATCAAAGAAGCAGAGGATCATGCAGCACCCAAAGGAACGTTCAAGGAGAGTAAAAGACCCAAACATTTCTCTAGCTATGTTGCTCTAATGAACATCATAAACTCAGAACCTGTCAGTGTTACAAAAGCCGAATACATTGCAGCCTCAATGGGAGCAAGAGAAGCAGTTTGGCTTCGTAAATTGCTTGTGGGACTCTTTAGTGAGCCCTTGAATCCTACAATTATTCATTGTGATAATCAGAGTTGTATCAAATTCTCTGTAAATCCTGTCTTTCATGATAGATCTAAGCATATTGAGATCCACCATCATTATGTAAGAGATATGGTGGAAAGGAAAGTGATTCAGTTGGAGTATATTAGTACAAATGATCAAACTGCAGACATTCTCACCAAGCCTCTCTCTTAAATCAAGGTAGAGCACTTCAGGAAGAAACTTGGTATGGTTGAAATGTAATTTGTTATTTATGTTTGAAATACAGATTGTTTATAAATTGTACTAATATATAAAGATGTTTAATGTGTAAACTCTTTTGTCATGTGTGTGACTCCATGACTTTATGGGCCTACTCCCCCTGTGTACATTATTAAAAGGTGACGATCTTTCTAATAATGAGCACTTGTATTTGACATTGTAAAGTGACGACTCTACAATGATAAACTATCATTATAGATATCATGTGACTTGATATCTGTGGACATGTCATGATAGTATCTCTTGGACACTTTGATTGATATCATGGGACTTGATATCATTTGTAGATCATTGTGATCCTTAAGAGATAATCATGGTGGATATGTATATCCGTGGATATGCCATGAATTATGGTAGACATCATGTGACTTGATGTCAGTGCACATACCATAATAAAGATATGTTATGAAGAATGTCATGTGACTTGACAATATTCAGAAATCATACCATGTCTTAGATATCACGTGTTAAGGTGATATCTCTACTTATTTGATTTGAAATATCTTCCCTAGCTAAGAGGGAGTGTTAATGAATGATAGCTTCAGTCAGATATGAATGACGATTGCTGTAAGCATCATCGTCATTCATACTTGATCAAAGTTTATCATTTATATTGAAATATTTCTGGAAAACATTTAATCGAATTTATGAGCATACATATAAAATTCGAATTATATATATGATGTTATATTCTGCATTTCATTAATCGGAATTTACTTACTCATCCGCCACCTTGTAGAAGGGCATATATGAGTTATACTAAACAATGATAAACGACTTTATCATAAGCCGCGCCCTAAGGGACACGTCCCATGAGTGGACGTGTCTCCACTTGTGGAGACACATCCTCTCATGAGACGTGCCTCTTAGGGGCGGGTCTCCTCTCTTATTTATGGCGGATCCTTCTTTGATATGCAAACGTAGAAATCGAATAATGTTCTACAATCAGCACATTCAAAATAAGAAATTCAAATCTGGAAATTGAAAATCTGAACATAGAAGTTTGAGTAGTATTCTTACACTTAGAATTTCCATAAGTCCCTTAGTCTCCCAATTTTATTGAAGATTTGTTTACATTTACAAATATACCCCTCATACAGGCAATTAAGGAAGTGCCAATTTATACCAAGATAGTGAGAGAGTTATGCCTCAAGAAGCCAAGCAGGAAACGCAAGGACCCTTAGACTGAATGTTTTAGGACAGCTTGCAGATATTATGTGTTTTGATGAAAAAGGGATCCTAAGTCTAATGCATAGAACACTAACATCAATCCTTTTTCAAGAGAACATTACGATGCAAATCAACAAGTTAATGAGATTGACTTTCAACCATTAAGGTGAGTCAAGCAGACCTAAAGCTAATCCTTTAAAGCCTTAGAAACTGATTGGGAATGAATTGCCTTAATTAACCTAATTAAACTATGTGCCCTAATTTGAAAATCCAAGATTTTGACAACAAAGAAACTATAACAAAAATTTCTGTCACCGGATCTGAGAAAGGCGAAGTTCTGTTCACCTGTCCTGAAAATTTTGAAGTTGTTTTGGCAAGACAAAGGCGCCTAGGCTGCCTATGTCCTCATAGACTTGTTCTAGATCTAAAAAGTTGGGTCTGTAACTCTCTATCTACTTTCTGATTTTTGCTTTACATATTTTCATCTTCAGATCTAGACCTGCAAAAAATCTACAAAAAGGAATGGTGGATGGCGGCTATATAGGAGTTTGCCTCATTCAAACCCCTGTTTTAGTATTTCTTCCTCCACAATAGCCAATGAATTGATTGATAACAGTGTGTGTGCCCTAACCTTAAATGCATCTATAGCATAAAACCCTACTCAAATGCCTTAGAAAAGGATTCCCATATAAAAAATGACAAAATCTAATTAAGAGAAAGCCAAATACCCTTAGTAAATCTGAAACATAATGATACCTTGCCTTAGAATTTTTGGCGTTTAAATTCGCACCTCTTGAATGCGTATTTGAAACGAACAGCTATGCACAGTAAAACTGCTCTTCAAATTAGGAGGGGAAGCTCCCTCTTGCTAATGGTGTTGAAAGAAAGTAAACTAAGAACTAAGTTGCCTATATTTTTGATCAGCTAGAGCACAAGGTTTATAAAACACAAACGCCGCAGCCGAGATTTTCTGATTTAAGAATTCCAACTACGACTAACTTAAGCTAAAGATGTTTCTAACTTCTCAGGTAACACGCAAAGCAAGAGAAACTAGAAATAAACAAGGTTGATTTTTTGACAAAGTGCTTCAATAAACTCTTTCTCAACATACATCTACACACTTCAATGTAAGCTGAAATTAAGATCACAAAAGCATAACATGAATAACCAAAATCTGAGACGTTATACCAAAGCAAAGGAGGCTCATGATTTTATTTCTCAAACTTCTAGAACAAAATCTACTACAAACATGCCTAGAACAAGAGCTTGCAGCTAAAGAGGCTTGCAAAACTTGTTCTTACACAAAAGAGAACAACAATTACAACAACTCCTCGTTGGCTAAAAGAGACTCAACAATTCGCTATCATAAAACAATTGAACAACACTGAATAACAAATAGAAGGCACTTAGGCTCAGCGTTTTGTTATCACTAGCATGGTTAAAGAAAACTAATGAGCAAAGGCTCTTATTTATAGGCAAGCAAAGGAGTAGGGAACCCTAAAATCTCCTTGCTTTCACAATCTAGGGCTTGCTCAGCAAGCAAGCTTTATTTCTAAATCTAGAAAGAAGATAACATCTAACACCTAAGAAAGCAGAAAAAGCGGGAAACGCCAACTATTACATTTATCTTCTTTCTCTTCTTCAAAGAATGGATAAAAAACACTCCAAGAATAGAAAGAAAGCGGAAAGAAAGCTTCTAGATGAAAGCCATTTCAAATCTCAATCACATCCACTAAAAAGAAGGAAATTGTGTCCCGGTTCGGTGCATCTATCCCATCAATAGCAAAGCTACGTTTTTCCAAGATATCTTCTCCATTTGCAATTGATCTCAGGAAATCTTCGACCTCATTGGCCGCTTTTTCAAATCTTGCTAACATCATGGCAAGGTGACTCATTCTCCCGCCAACTGGATTGCTGCTATCACAGCTACGAACAACACTCTGAAATTGAGTTTGCACTTCATCAAGCCCGACGTAAGAACCATCTTCAAGACTGTACTGAGAGGGAATCTCTATGACAAACTCATTAATGAAAAGAAGAGCTCCGATCACCCTTTTTCTGTAGGCAATAAGCTCCTCGGATATCCTCTGGTAAGTTTTAACCTTGAAGACATGACGCTCCCTCCAAGCAAGGATTTGCCTCTTGTGTTATTTTGAAGTCGCTGAACCATAGGCTGTATCTAAATCAGCAATGATGATTTCATGCCTTGGTTTTACTTCAGCCACTGACTGTTCAAATCCTTGGATACCTTGACGTAGCTCATGAGTGTTTTCTCTCAACTGAAACATTTGTGCCAAGATCTCCTTTCCTCTGACAATGAAACTCTCGATCCACTCTTGAGTTTCTTTCCCACAAATGATCAGCTGTCTCAACTGATGATGATCAGTTGGTGTGTCTAAAACCTGGGGCAGCAACTGGGTCGCCTATGAAGTACCCTAGACAAGATTAGAAATGAAAAGCCTGAGTTGCTGTATTTCAGCCTTGAGGGCTGCTTTGTCTTCTCCGTCCTTGAGCACTCTTTCTTGGAGGCTTTCAGACACAACTCTGAATAGACTAACATCTGCATGTCTGGTATTTTTACCAATATTAGCCTTGACCATCACGAAGTCATCCATCTCAACTTCATCTCTGTTTTTGTCCTCTAGAGGTAATGCAGTCTCCATGACTATCTCACCATCAAGATTCCTATCAAAGTGAACTTGCTTCTTTGCTTTTGTAAGAGACCAAGTGTCTCTCAACCCCAACTGCTGATGGCGAATGCAATTTTTGTTTTTGTTTTGTTGTTTTTTATTTTTTTGTGGTTTTTTGCAAATAAAGAGATGGTGCGATTTTCCAAATAAATGCTTCTAAAAATCTTAAAAAATACAAGAATGTAAATACTGAAGCAAATAGACTTTTGAATTGGTAGCAAATGGATTTATTATTCTTTCTAGATGATTACAATGATGAATCTCAAACATGCAGACAAAAACGCAAAGCAATATGTAATATTTGAAAACTTGATTGCAGCCTCCTGTAGGAAGCATGAAATGGTATGAAATATACCAGGCCAATTTTTTCAAATTTTTAACAACAATTTACAATGAATCAAGCACCCGTTAAGGTTAGATTGAAAACCAAACGATGCTGAAAGTAACTCTAACCAGAATGTACACCAGGATCCCGGAAAGGGCAAGGTGTGAGCATTGGTCAGAGGATCTCAAAGGAAAATGTTGAACATAAACTCTAACCAAGAGATGCGCCGGCGAACGACGAGCATTCAGTCAGAGGATCCCTATCTAATTGCAATACTGGAAAAGCTCAACACCAAGCATGTGCTACTCAATCCATGATGGATAAGAGGCGACCATATGGCGGAGACTTATGTAAATACAAAGCAACTTAAGCAAATAGGCGGCAAGCCAGCCTCTTCCACTTATTCAGTGGGCAATTACAAATATTGAAATTGCAAGAATAATAAGATGCTGACAGTACTACTGTTCAGCTTACAATATGATGAAGAATGTCTGCAATATCAAGTAAATAGAGCTCTTTAACGTTAGCAAAGATAAGTGTGTCTTCCTCAATGTTTTCTCAAAGCTTTCTATCACCTACTCAACTCAAACCCCACTCTAAATGCAAACTAATATGACTGTCACAAGGTCTGAAACTGGTAAACAGCAACACAGAATTAAATTGAAATGATCACAACTCTCACAATTCTCAACCGATTGACCCCAAATGAAATGCAACAGCCCTCTATGATCAAGGCGCCCAAGTTAGAACCAGAGAACAGACCCAATCTGCAATATTTAATTTTATCTCAAATCTTATGCAAGTACAAAATGTACGGCCCAAGAGAAAGGGCGATTTTCTTCTTTAAAAATCAGCACTTGACTAAAAATTATGAAACTTCACAGATGTTGGCGCCTTCCCTAGACAAATGCAAATAGGAAATACCCAGAATGCAATCTTTTTGTATTTTTGAAATATGAGTGAAAATGACAATTTAGCTATGAACTCAGCAACCTCTGAAAATGACATAAAAGTGCAAACAACTGAACTACCAATGCAATTAACTCTCAACAAAGCATACCTCACTACAAAATGCACTCAACACAAGAAATATCTCCACTAGGTGTTGTCTCACAAGCACAAAGTTGAGCCAAGCTAGGAGGCATTCATTCCTCGAAGCAATCCTCTCACCATTTCGGCAGCATAACTTTACTCAAGAAGTTGGATGATACAAATGAAGACCAAGACCTCCTTTTATAACTTTGCAAAGGCACACTGGAAGCTTCTAGAAACCCTTTTTTCAAATTTTAAAGTAACTCCTTTTCCCTCCAAGGATGGCGTCCCCTTTGTCTTGAAGCAATTTGACTTTTTAATTAAAATAATCTTCACCAAGGATGGGCGTACCTTTTCATACATTGATTTTTGACTTAAGAATATAATGAAAAGTCTTCATGAAGCGCCACCCCTCAAAGACCCTCTTTTAAAAACAACATAAGTTCAATCACTAGGCCAAGGGGGGGGTCAACAGCAAAATATAACATTATAATGTGACTTAATTAAAAATAATCCAACTTATCTCTCCAAACGTGCCCCAAAGCCAAAGTTGAGCAATCCAACTGAGCATACTGAAGTAGAAGGTCAATCGAGCCGAAACCAACAGGACCACTGCCAGAAATAGAATTTACTAAAAATAGTAAATTCGTGAAAGTGCTCAGAATGCCAAAACGAACACATCACCGAAAAGCTCACGAAAAACCCAGAAGGAATCCGCAATTCAAACGCCAATCCGTGAGCACAAGAAACCACCAACCAAGAAACCCTAATTTCACCACCGAGAAGCCTACGGGTCTCCAGAATAGGCTAACGGTCAATCAGAAGAAGTCATGCTCGAGAAGGGGACATTACAGTCCGCCCTCCCCAAGATTGCTTGTCCTCAAGCAATTGTAAACTCGGATGCTGCAGAATCTCCTCATTTTCCCAAGTTGCATCCTCCATGGGCAAGTTCTTCCACTTCACCAAATACTCTCTGATTGTTCTTTTCCTCAAAGAACGCTCTCTGGAATCAAGAATCTCCTCAGGAATCAAAACTAACTGTCCTTCTTCATCCAAAGGTGGCAATTGAGATGAAGCAATAACGTTGTGCCCAAGTGCCTTCTTGAGGCGAGACACATGGAAGACATTATGCACTTTGCTACTCGAAGGCAGCTCCAACTCGTAAGCTACAGCTCCCACCTTTCTGATAACCTTGAACGGCCCATAGAAGCGAGGCTTAAGCTTCTCCGCTCCACTCTTCTTGAGAGTAGACTGTCTATAGGGCTGTAGTCGGAGATAAACCATATCTCCAACCTCAAAAGAGCGCTCAACACGCCGCTGATCAGCGTACATCTTTTGCTGATTCTGTGCAATCTGCAAATTGTTCTTCAAGGATTTCAATATATCTTGACTTTGCTGTAACATATCCTTGGCTAGAGGGGCTTTGCTATCTCCAAACACCAAATCCGCAAAGCTAGGGGCCTCATAACCATAAAGAGCCATGAAAGGTGACATCCTTATCGACATGTGGAAGGAGTTGTAGCAGTATTCTCCCAAGTGAAGCCATTTCACCCATGCCCTTTACTGTTCTGAAACATAATTCCTCAAATATCCTTCCAACCACTTGTTTACTATCTCTGTTTGCCCATCCGTTTGAGGGTGATAACTAGTGCTCGGAGTAAGCACTATACCACTCATTCTGAAAACCTCCTGCCAAAAGGTGCTTAGGAACTTGCTGTCCCTATCACTCACAATGTTTCTTGGCAACCCATGCAACCTAAACACCTCATGAAAGAATAGATCAGCAACTTGAGCTGCTGAAAATGAGCTGGTGATGGCAAAGAAATGAGAAAATTTTGTCAATCTATCTGCCACAACATAGATACAATCTCTTCCTTGAACTTTGGGTAACCCTATGATGAAGTCCATTGAGATGCTCTCCCACTTTTGGTTGGGAATGGGGAGAGGTTGCAGCAGACCAGCTAGAAGTGTATGCTCATTTTTATTCATCTGACAAATAGGACACTCCTGAATGTAGCGCTGAACTTCACCCTTCAACCCCTTCCAAGAAAACCTTTCTCGGATCTGCCTATAAGTCTTGAAGAATCCCTGATGACCAGCAAGTGGTATATCATGAAATGTCAACAAAATCTTCTTCTTGAGCTTAGAATCAGCCACCACAAAGATTCTCCCTTTGTATTGTATCAGCCCTTCAACCACCTTGTACCTTTCATCATGAAAAGTACCCTCCATAATGCTAGTTGCAAACTGATCTTTGGCATAATCAGCAAGCAAGGTATTCTTCCAATCAACAGTAAGCTCACATAATGAGCTCAAATGAGGTCTTCTGGATAATGCAACAGCCACTATATTGTTTTTGCCTTTGACATACTCAATGTCAAAATTGTAAGCTTGAAGCTTACTCACCCACTTCTGTTGTCTCTCGTTCAAATCCTTTTGATGCATGAAGTGCTTGAGACTATTGTGATCTGTTTTGACCACAAACTTACTCCCCACCAAGTACTGTCTGAACTTGGCTAATGCATACATGATTGCAAGCATTTCTTTGTCATAGATAGAATAGGTCTTCTCAACTCCTCTTAATTTTCTGCTCTCGAACACGATGGGATGCTTATCTTGCATTAAAACAGCCCCAACACCTTCTCCGAATGCGTCACATTGCAGCTCGAAGGGCTTGGAAAAATTTGGAATTGCAAGAACAGGACATGAACTCATTATCTTCTTGAACTTATCAAAAGTACTCTGTGCCTTTTCTGACCAGCAAAAAGCCCCCTTTTTTGTAAGGTCAGTGAGCGGAGCAGCATTCTGAGAATAACCCTTAACAAACCTTCTGTAAAATCCACAAAGGCCTAAGAACCTTTTCAAGTGAGTCAAGTTCTCAGGAGGTGGCCAATCAACAATAGCCTTGATCTTTTCTGGATCAACCTTCACACCTTCGGCACTGATGATGTGACCAAGGTAAAGCAGCTCCGTCATTCCAAATTCACATTTGGATTCTTTGGCAAACAAGCTTTCTGATTCTAGGATGTTAAGCACTTCCTCCAAGTGCTTGAGATGCTCTTCCCAAGTCTTGCTAAAAATCAAGATGTCATCAAAAAATATTAGCACAAACTTCCTCAACTGCTTCTGGAAGACTCTGTTCATGCAGGATTGGAAGGTGGCAGGAGCATTAGTCAACCCAAATGGCATGACTAAGAACTCAAAGTGACCATAATGACATCTGAAGGCTGTTTTCTCCACATCAGATCCTCTCATTCGAATCTGATAGTAGCCCGACCTCAAATCTATCTTTGAAAAGAACTTAGCTCCATGTAGCTCATCAATGAGCTCATCTATCCTTGGAATTGGATATCGATTTTTGATGGTGCTTTGATTCAAAGCACGATAATCAACACACATCCGAATGGTACCGTCCTTCTTCTTTACTAGAACAACAGCTGAGGCAAAGGGACTCTTACTAGGCCGAATGAAGCCCATCTCCAAGAGCTCCCTAATGTTCTTTTCGATCTCATCCTTTTGCTTTTTGGGGTACCGATAAGGAGTTGTGATTACTGGCTTGGCTCCTTCCTTGAGCTCTATGACATGTTCTGAACCTCGATCAGGAGGTGGTCCAGGAGGTAAATCAGCAAATACTTTACTCTTTTTAGTGAGTAAAGACTGAATATCTGGAGGATACTCTCTTTTCGTTTCAACTGGACTCGCTGGAAGAATCATGCACTCCGCAGCCCACTCCACTTGGTCATGACGTATCAACCTTGCCATCCTTTTGAATGACACAATCCGAGGACCACCATTTGACATGCCTCTCAACACCACCTTCTTTCCATCGGATTGAAATTTGAGTTCCATGGTTTGCAGATTTAAAGAGATCTCTCCAAGAGATCGCAGCCACTGAATGCCAAGGACAGCATCCGTATCTCCAATATTAACCACATAGAAGTCATCCTTGACTTCGTAATTGCCCAATTGCATTGACATGTTAGGAATCTTCTTGGTGCATGAGATGTGAAACCCATCAGCAACCATAACTCTGAAACCTTCAAAATCTTCTGTTTGCAGCCCCTTCTTTGCCACCACAACTTCGTCTATGAAGTTATGTGTTGCCCCAGTGTCAATTAGAGCAACTATACGCTGCCCCTTGATCATCCCACGAACTTTGAAAGACTCATTCTTTTGGAAGCTCGAAAGTTGAGCCAATGTACCACCACTTTCTTTTTCACTTTCGGATTCTTCTGGAGCCTTTTCTTCTTCGCTGTCCTCAAAATCAGCTTGCTGATCAGAAAAATCAGAATTGCTTTCGTCAGCTGTATAGTACTCAATTTGATGGATTTTAGCCCCCTTTGGACAAACATGATCTTGGGACCATTTTTCCCAGCAACGAAAACATAACCCCTTTCTTCGGAGTTCATTGATAGTCTCTGGATCCAATCTTGTGCCATAAGGTTTCTGCTGTTTAAACTCTTTATGGTGAGGCTTTTGATGAAGCTTTTTCCCTCTATCCCCCTTGTGAAATGATGGTTTGGAATGGAACTTTGCTTTTGGAGCAGCCCATTCCATGTTTCTATCTTTCTTCATTGCCTCTTGTAAGGAAGGTGGATCAAAAGATTTAATCCAACCCTTGAGTGGCTCCATCAATCCTTCGCTAAATAGGATCACTAACCTTCTCTCCGTGATTCGAGTGACCATTACTGAAAGTCTTTGAAACTCGGCAATGTAGGCATCAACAGTGCCATACTGCCTCAACTGTGCCAACTCCCTGAAATGCACTTCTGGATCCTTCTTCTCGAATCTCTCAATGAGTCTATTGGTGAACTCATCGTAGGTAGTGATAGACCCATGACCTAAAGTGACTAGGCCATGGTACCACCACTCATGCGCCACCCCATCAAGGTGTAGCGTAGCGAACTTGATCGCTTCTTCTTCAGCCATTGGTCTAAGAGCCAAATAGTTGTCTAGCTTCTGTATCCAAGCTCGGGCAGAACTACTATCACTTCCATCAAAGTGGGGAAGCGTAACCTTGCTGATAGCTTGATGCAAGTCTCCTTGTGCTGGAGTTCTTCTTTGGTCGTAATTTCTCCCTTGGCCTCTATCCTTCCTTCTATACTCCATGTAATCATTGAAGGACATGTCAAGCTTGACTTCATCAGGAAGGGTGTCATATTCCGTACGGCCGATCCTCAGCCTCTCCAAAGATGAAGCATTTTCTTCTGGATCAGGATGTGGGTTTGAAGGGTCTAGCAGAAATGTATGTGTTGCTCACTGAAGGTTGGGCAACATGACTATTGTGCAGGTTGGAAGCACTGTGCTCACCGATATGCACTGCATTGTTTTGTGGAGTATTCTGACTCATTCTCCCCAACATGAGAGAAAACATATCCAACAAAGCATCCATCTTCTTATCAAGCCCTTGACATAGATTGGCTGAATTGTCTATACCTTTCCCACTGTCACCTCTGTTGCCGAAAATCCTCTCATTACCCCCTGAAGTCCTTTCACTATCCCCCATTTCTGTCTCCTGAGAAGGCTCCCAATGAGCCCTCAAAACCTCTGATGCTGTCTGACCTTCTGGAGCTTGATGCAACTGTGTCTGAACTGTATCCCTCTTGTAAACCCTTGCCAAGTACCTCTGTTCTCTGTCACTCATAGAATGCTGATTTCACAGGATGGCAGGATACGTGGCTCTGATACCACTGAAATATACCGGGCCAATTTTTTCAATTTTTTAACAACAATTTACAATGAATCAAGCACCCGTTAAGGTTAGATTGAAAACCAAACGATGCTGAAAGTAACTCTAACCAGAATGTACACCAGGATCCCGGAAAAGGCAAGGTGTGAGCATTGGTCAGAGGATCTCAAAGGAAAATGCTGAACATAAACTCTAACCAAGAGATGCGCCGGCGAACGACGAGCATTCGGTCAGAGGATCCCTATCTAATTGCAATACTGGAAAAGCTCAACACCAAGCATGTGCTACTCAATCCATGATGGATAAGAGGCGACCATATGGCGGAGACTTATGTAAATACAAAGCAACTTAAGCAAATAGGCGGCAAGCCAGCCTCTTCCACTTATTCAGTGGGCAATTACAAATATTGAAATTGCAAGAATAATAAGATGCTGACAGTACTACTGTTCAGCTTATAATATGATGAAGAATGTCTGCAATATCAAGTAAATAGAGCTCTTTAACGTTAGCAAAGATAAGTGTGTCTTCCTCAATGTTTTCTCAAAGCTTTCTATCACCTACTCAACTCAAACCCCACTCTAAATGCAAACTAATATGACTGTCACAAGGTCTGAAACTGGTAAACAGCAACACAAAATTAAATTGAAATGATCACAACTCTCACAATTCTCAACCGATTGACCCCAAATGAAATGCAACAGCCCTCTATGATCAAGGCGCCCAAGTTAGAACCAGAGAACAGACCCAATCTGCAATATTTAATTTTATCTCAAATCTTATGCAAGTACAAAATGTACGGCCCAAGAGAAAGGGCGATTTTCTTCTTTAAAAATCAGCACTTGACTAAAAATTATGAAACTTCACAGATGTTGGTGCCTTCCCTAGACAAATGCAAATAGGAAATACCCAGAATGCAATCTTTTTGTATTTTTGAAATATGAGTGAAAATGACAATTTAGCTATGAACTCAGCAACCTCTGAAAATGACATAAAAGTGCAAACAACTGAACTACCAATGCAATTAACTCTCAACAAGCATACCTCACTACAAAATGCACTCAACACAAGAAATATCTCCACTAGATGCTGTCTCACAAGCACGAAGTTGAGCCAAGCTAGGAGGCATTCATTCCTCGAAGCAATCCTCTCACCATTTCGGCAGCATAACTTTACTCAAGAAGTTGGATGATACAAATGAAGACCAAGACCTCCTTTTATAACTTTGCAAAGGCACACTGGAAGCTTCTAGAAACCCTTTTTTCAAATTTTAAAGTAACTCCTTTTCCCTCCAAGGATGGCGTCCCCTTTGTCTTGAAGCAATTTGACTTTTTAATTAAAATAATCTTCACCAAGGATGGGCGTACCTTTTCATACATTGATTTTTAACTTAAGAATATAATGAAAAGTCTTCATGAAGCGCCACCCCTCAAAGACCCTCTTTTAAAAACAACATAAGTTCAATCACTAGGCCAAGGGGGGGGTCAACAGCAAAATATAACATTATAATGTGACTTAATTAAAAATAATCCAACTTATCTCTCCAAACGTGCCCCAAAGCCAAAGTTGAGCAATCCAACTGAGCATACTGAAGTAGAAGGTCAATCGAGCCGAAACCAACAGGACCACTGCCAGAAATAGAATTTACTAAAAATAGTAAATTCGTGAAAGTGCTCGGAATGCCAAAACGAACACATCACCGAAAAGCTCACGAAAAACCCATAAGGAATCCGCAATTCAAACGCCAATCCGTGAGCACAAGAAACCACCAACCAAGAAACCCTAATTTCACCACCGAGAAGCCTACGGGTCTCCAGAATAGGCTAACGGTCAATCAGAAGAAGTCATGCTCGGGAAGGGGACATTACATGGTACGGCCAATCCAAAAGGCAGTCTTTCCCCAACAAATTTTGATTGCAGATGCTACTGGAGACCTAGGCGCCCAAGCTGGAGAAGTCAGAATGCAAAAAGGCAAGGCGATTTGCCTGTGATGAGAAGTACGACCTTGCTGTTGTAAGAAGTACGGCCTGTACCAGCAATTAATGAATCCGTACTGCCTTGGAAAGAAAGTCAGTTGCTAGATAAACGACTGCCAATGAAGAAGATTCTCTTCCCTAGTGAAAATCGAATCAACCTCTATGTATAAACTTCACAATATGCTCTGTAATGACCTCTGAATGAAGCCACTCAACTAGCAAGCTTCAACTGGTATCTCACAGTCTCAGTATGTCTGATTCTGAAGAGGGAACGTTCTCCAAAATTGAATGTTTGCAGAAACCCTTGTTTCACAAACCCCAATGCTCTTAGATAGAATAAAGACAAATTCAAATGATCATCAATAATGAGTTCAATTTTCCTTTGATGAAATATATACCTTCTCTCAAAAACTCGACCCCCTTCAAAAAGCAATTTAAAATGCATTTAATAATATAAAATTCGCCTCTTTTGAACTTAGGCAATTTCATTAAATAATGGCATCCCTTTTTGATGAGTAATAAAATACTCATTTAATATTATTTACCTCTTTATTATAAAGTATTAATACTTTATAATTTTCCATGAAATAATTACTTTAATTTTTCATTAAAGTGACTTTATATTATAAAGTCAAATTAATAAACCTTTAATAATTATCAAATGCCTCAATAATCACTATTTGCTCATCAATTCATCAAACTGGGTCGAAACTGAGCTGACCAACTGAACTAGGTGCCCTGCCAGAAATAGTAACCCCTGTCTGCCTGACTTACTATAAATAGTAAGTATCTGTAAATCACTCTGAAAGTGTCTGCCAAGGTCCAAACCTGAATCAACTGATGGAGTAATGTTCCCAAAATGCTGGATAACTGCCAAAATAACCCTCTAAACACATCTGTCAGCCTACGAGGGTCAAAATGATAGGCTCACTCCTCAACAAACAATGTCAGCTAAAATGGGGACATTACAGCTTTCTTCTTAGGAGGTTCCTGATAGATGTTATCAAGGGCATCAAAATTCACTTGATATGAAGGTCTTCTCCTTACCCTTCCCAAGGAGTTCTCAAGCCAAGACACGGTAGTATCTTTACTAACTTCCTTAGGAGGTATAATTGCAATTTCTTCATCATCTTCAATATCAAGGTCAATGTGGATTGGTGAGGACCCTGTCAGTGGTATGGAGTCATGTGCTAAGGGCGCTTCTTTTGTCTCCTTCTGAGGTATAGGTTCTTATGGAGGAGCTTCTGCTTCAACCGTTGATGGCTCCTGTATGACTATGCCTGAGAAGTCTAACCTCCTACATTTTTGGTTGACCAGCTGCCCTTCACAGCATCTTGAGACTGACTTGCGCCTTACCCTTTTGATTGTGCTCTAGAAGAGGGAAGTGACGGTTGTACTCTTGGCGGCTCTGCTGCTGGTATGGATTTCTTCCTTTTAAGCACTAGGAAGGCCTTGCTATGTTCGAGGACTTGCCTTGTCCTTTCTTCAACTGAGAGGGATTCCTTATTAGCCCAGTTGACTTGAGGAAGGGGCTGATCTTCAATTCCCTTTCGGACATACATCGGGAGTAACACATCCTCATCATCAGCTGACAATCCTTCGATATCCTCTGAAAGGCAGTCTTTCATCTGGTGAAGAGTGAGCCTGTTGTAACTACGCCTTCACACCTCGAACTCATCTGTACAATTAGCCCAAAAGTCTTCAAGGGTGGATATATGAGCATAGTTTTTCTCAAGTCGGCCAGCATAGATGCCATGAGGGTCATATGATCGTCTCTCGCTGTAAGGCTTGAGGCCGAGTTTGTCTAGCTCATCTCCCATTGTCTTAGCATCTGTTGATGTCCTACATGTATAGATTCCCAGTCCCAATGGAAAATTGAGGGGGGGTTTCTTTCTATACCTCAAGAATGCGTGGACATCGTGTGCCTGCCTTAAGAACTCCATGAAGGCAACTTCGTCTGATGGATACCTTGGTAGCATGAGCGGGGCACTTGAATAGCCATAGACTCTGAGATAGGTGAAAGTAGGAAATTGTATGAACCAATCTGCCCACTCCGCCATCGCTGCCCTGGCAACTGAAGAGATACGGACGTGCAATTCATTGTCCAAGTCCCGCACTGTGTACATCAAAAAAGCCTCGTTCACCCTCTTGTAGTGATGTAGTGACTTCGTGAATTCCAACTAAGGGTAGTAATTGTAGATATGTTGTACGCTCAGTGATCCCTTGGAGTTCAACCCTCTGAATTGACCTTGACAGGCCACCAGGTAGACTAGGTAAAAAACCATATGGAACTTGTGAAACTGGAAGTATTCTGTTATCTGTTGATGAAGGCTGTCACTGATCAAGGTGGGCCAATCATAGAACTCAGTCTTCTTCATGATGTGGGGTATGGCGTAGAACATCCAATGCTGAAACTTGGTAGCATCTTCTAATCCAGTTACCCTGTTGAGCAAGGTGATTATGATAGCAATCTCATCTTTGAACTCTCCTTGCCAGAGGTTCTTAGGCAAAGTCTTATGCTTTTCCTTCATCCACCTTTGTGCAATCTTCTTACTGTACTTGTCTTTGTGCATTTTCCATATCCTCTCACATTCACCCTTTGAAATAGTGACACTTTCAAGCCATGCGGGAATGGAAAAACATTTCTCAATCATATCAAGCTTCAAACTGCAAATCAATCTGCCATCAATTGATTAAATCTCCCTTGTAGCCGAGTTGTAATGCTTGATGCAAGCAATTATGAACTTGAGACTCTGAACTGAAAAAGGAATAGAGGCTGCTGCAAGAAATCCAGAGTGTCCCAGGTTTATGATAGTAGTGTTGCCTACGTTCTCCAAAGCGTGTAGATCAAACACCGTCTTGATATAATGAAATTCCGTCTCAGCTATTTTGATGAAATCATGGTAGAGAGCTGATTTGGTCTTGAAATCATTGGGAGTGTACTCCATTTCGGAAACCTTGAAGAATGACTGTAAACTCACCTAGGTTCAGACAAGTTTTGAGCAACTTACTATTTTTAGAATGCTAATTTTCTTCCTTCAACGGACAAATTTTTGAAAAAAAATTTGAGATATGAGTTTTGCTCAAAATTTCGTTGCAAGACAACCCAGATTGTCCATTTTTTAAAATTTTGATTTTAGACTGAAAAAACAGCAAACCCTAATTTCTTCAATTTTTCACAAAAAAAGCTGGCCCCTGGGTTTTGTTCATAATGCAATTAGAAATGGACCCAGTTGATTAGATTTGAAAAACATTGATGGCTGATCGAAAAAGCAGCCAACCCTAAAATTTGAAATTTGCTTAAAAAAAGCTATGATATGGGTTTTCTTCAGAAGACTGATTTGAGAGGACCTAGATGATCAAAAATTGAATGCACTGAGGATTTCACTGAAATGCAAATAAAAAGCAGCTGCTACAACATGATGAATTTCTTGAAAATTTCTTCAGAAGAATGAGATGATAAGATCCAAATGGCTGAAAATTTGAAAATCCTGGCCTTCTTAAAAAATTTGATCTTCTAAATGAAAAAGCATGAAAAAACAAGGCCTTATGCTGCTGGTCTTAAAATTTTTAATGAAGAATCAGCAAACTTGAGTTTGAATCCTAAAAAATTTCTTCAAACTTGCTGCTCCAACTTTCTCCTTTGAATGCTACCTGCAAAAAAAATAATGAAAATTACATTGAAGAGATGCATTAAATAGACTTAGGGTTTGAAATAGGTCGGCTTTCTTTTGCTTTTATCTTCAAAACCCTAAAATCAACTGTTCAATGAACTTGGACATCCTCATCCTCTTGCAATTTTGAAACTTTTGAAAATTTTGAAAATTTCACTAAGGCATGGAAAGTTGGGCACCCTTCCTGGCTAGGGGCGCCCATTTGCTTCAGAGTTAGTCAGTTTTTTGAGTTTTTCAACTTTTCACAATTTTGACCCTCTACTTTAATCCTAATTTCCGGCTTCCAGATTGATCCAATGAATGAGCTGGATGACTCCTCGCGTAGCCTAACTAATTTTGAGAAGATTGTTTTAGAGGTGCCTCTGACGGAAAACTGTGTTTTGACCTTCAACTTCATGGGAGCCTATTTCTTCCAGGGGCTCTGAACTTTCACAGTGTTAGCCATTTTTATGCTTTTCAAGTTCTTCCTTTTCCCTTTGATCTTCTGATGAAATCTCTGTTCCAGGAGCTACACTGGTCCGATTGACTGGCTGACAGGCTCGCTGGATAGTTTGGCTGAATTTAACAAAGTGATCTTAGAGGTCTCATCAGTAAATTCCATCATTTCTAGCCTAAAAAGTTTGGGCGCCCATGTTCCTCAGAGTTAGAATATTTTTCATTTTCTTCATCTTTTCTCTTCCACTTGCCTGATCTAGTGATCCGTAGCTCAGATTAGCTAACGGCTAGACTCATCGCGAAGCTGATAAGATTTTGAGAGGGGTCTTTTGGGTGTCATATCTGCAGAAAGTTGAATTTGGGCCTTCAAAAGATTGGGCGCTCTTCTTGGCTGGGGCGCCCAACTTCACAATACTTAGCCATTTTTCATAAATTTCACCTTTGCTTTGAACTTTTGAAATTTCACTCTCGTCAGACCCTTTCTTTAGCCTTTTGCATCTGACGACTGCCATCTTGGATTGACGTGCTGGAACTCTTGTTGGAAAGCTTGATCAAATTTGACGAAGTCACGTTAGAGCTTCACTGGCGCATTCATCTGTTTAGTCACTCAAAAACTTGGGCACCTTTCTACTTCAGGGGCGCCCATGTGCTTCAGACAGAAAAATTTTAATTTGATTTATCTTCAGATTCAAATCTTCATTATGTACCTTCAACTTTGATTTGAGTTCGCCAGAGATTGACCTGTCCAATGCCCTGACAAAGATATTCATTGCGAAGCAGACTAAATTCCGAAAAGATTGAGCATTTTAGCAAACCCTAACTGCTGGATTAGGAGACTTAAAAAGTTCGGCGCCCTTCTTCACCAGGGGCGCCCTTCTTCACCAGACTTAGTCAAATTTTGACGATTTTCATTCTTTTTAATTCTGACTTATGTTTGGATCTTCCCTGTTTGATCTCGAATCCCAGATGACTGGATGATCCGATGACTGCACTGTTGGATTCGTTGCGAAGCTGGAAGAAAATTGAGGAACTTTGATTCGAGGCTCAAACACTAATTTCAACATTTAATACCCTAAAAAGATGGGCGCCTATTCTCTCCTGGGGCGCCCATGACAAGCACTGTTAGAATATTTTTTACAGTTTTCACCTTCTTTCCTCGTTCTTCGTGCTTGCTCACCAACTCACCTTCTGTTGAACGCCTGAGTGTTGAATCTGGCGCCTGGCAGCTGACTGACCTCCATTGATGACCTGAAATATGCTAACCAATTTTTTGCCACAATTTTTACACCATAATCAACACTTGGCCAATTTGATTAGTGTTAGCGCCAAAATCAAAACTCTATCAAAGCAACTCTAACCAAGAATGCGCCCTAAAACCACTTAAGGAAGAGGGGTGAGCATATGGTTAGAGGATCCCTAAGATCTAATAACTCAACAACTATAGGATGATTACAACTGGAACTACAAATAAACTCAACGCCAAGAATGTGCACACAAGATCCCTTTGAAGGTGAGGTGCTAACATATGGTAGAGTAAGTATTAAAAAACTCCAAGAACTTAGGCGGTGAACCAGCCATAAAGATTTCCGCTCAACCACTTAAACAGTGGGGAGAATACTACAAACAATTCAACTAATTCATTCGCTGTGACGGGCATCCACTTGAGAGTGGGAATTCTCCACTTTTTCAATGGGTACAATGAGAGTTACAAAGTTTATTCTCCACACTGGCGGTAAACCATCCAGGGGTTAAAGTATTTGCATTAGAAATCAAAAGTAATTGCAATAATAATAATGGTTGGATTAGTACTACTAATTCTCAACCTTACAATTGAAAGAATCTGCAAATTACGAGTGTTACAACAATAGAATGAATACAAATATAAGTAGGATGATTATAGCAATGTTTAAAACTCTCAAGGACTGATAATGAAACAAAATCTGAACTTAATGAGGTCTCATAACAAAAACCAGCAAACTGAAACTGTGAACCAGCAAGCTGGAAATCAAAGAAATGCTCATAACTTCATGAATTTACCTCTGAATTGACTGAAACGAAGTGCAAAGGTCTTCTAGGAGGATGGCGCCCCCAATCAAATCATAAAACTGCATCAAAGCATCCCTATTTATTTGGCACAAATTCCAATGCCAAGCAAGAAGGTACGGCCTAGCTGAAAGGGCGATTTGGCTCTTAAAAATCAGATTCTTCACAATATATTATCATCTTCTATGAGAAGGGTCGCCCATAGTCAACAAACATGAATCACCAATACCTAGAACAAAATTAAATGTCATCCAAAAGTTGTATACAAAAATCACTTTCACACATGATAAACCAACAACATGGAAATTGGAAATATCTCACCAAAACTCCACAGTAATGCTCAATATGTACTTCTGGATGAAGCACACTCACAATCCACCACCTAAGGAACCATAGTTTCAGGCCCGAAGAGTGGAGTAAATTTTCTAAGCTATCCCTTAGCTGGATTCTGGATTTCAAACCAGCAGCATAACGTTATATTTTTCCCAAGATAATCAGCTCTTCAAACAAAAACAATATATAAGTTTCAATAGGCAAATGAAACACTTAAAATTCCAAGAAGTCAAATCACTTCAACTTCCAAGAGGGACGTCACCTTTAAGCATTTACTTTTTGAAATAATAAAACATTATTCAATTTTCCTTTTAGGCGTCCATTTCCAAATTGCAACAATAAAGCATTTATCTAAGAGAAGATGGTGATGAACTAAAATCTGACAAGAGTCTCACAAGTATCCTCATCAAAATATAAATAAAACCTTCATCAACATGCCCATCAACTCTTTGATGAACAATAAGAATGTCTTCATTTCTTTGTGTTCCAAGAGTTACCAATTCTTGTTGAGTGGATGCACTAGGAGCAGCAGTAGATTCAACGTCATGCAACTCACGTATCAACTCTCCAATGCTAGAAGACAAACTCAAATCCCCTCCTTCAGTAATCTCTGAAGCAATTTCTTCATCATTTTCAAAAAGAGGATTTACATAAACCTTACTAGGACCTTCTTCATACAAGAGATTGTCAAAAGAATGAAAAACTTGAGAATTTGAATGCTTTGGTCTCTCAGGGCAGCATTCCAAATCATATGTTTCTTGTATGAGATCAAGCTCATCAAGAATTACTTGAAGCTCCTCCGCTCTTCTTTTGTTTTCTTGTTCCCATGAATATTGAAAAGCAGCAATCTGATTTTCTGCTTCAATTAGGGTCTCATGCACTTCTTGCAACCTTGCTTTGGTAAGCTCATTCCACTCCAATGCCTTGTCAGCAATATTGGCCACTATGTCTTTGTCACGAATGATGTGCAAAAGACTAGATTTAATCTCCTCCAAGGAAAATTTAATGGACTTCATGTCAATAGAAATGCAACATACAACTTCTCCCCTAGGCACATCATGAATCAAATGTTCTACTTGCCTATGAATTCTATCAAGTTTTGACAAAACTTGAATACCATTATCAGCAATGTGTGAACTTGAGCTGCAATCTTCATATGCTGACTGAGATGATGTAGAACCACTTTGATGGATAAAGATTTCAAAAATGGTTTGAGTTGTACTCCTCAACTTGTCTCGCATGTGATGAACACTCTTCATCATTCCATCCATAGTGCCTTCCAATTCCTTAGCTTTTTGCCTTAGCTTGATTTCAGGTGAAGAGAACTCTGCCTTATAACTACTAGAAGCTTCACCTTCCATGTTGTCTTCTACACATGATTCAAAAGAATTGATCAAATCAACTTTGAAGTAGGAAGAGACTTCAGCTTTCTCTTTCTTCTTCTCCTCCTTGGCTTGACTTTCAAACAAGCATTCTCTAGAATTGTGAAGAAGCAAATTGCCGATTGAACACATATCTTCAACTATCCGAACTTCTTCCTCATTTCGATCAGCACTTATGGCCTCTTTATGCATCTTTGTTTCAACTTTTGTTTCCAAAAGTTCTTTCTTTGAATCTTCAATATGACGCTTTTTAACACAAGCCAACTCACTGTTCTCCTCTGTAGAAAACAAGAGTACTTCACTAGTCTTCAAGGCTTCCACTGACATATTACATTCTTCTACAGAATGCTTGGATAAGTGCAAATTTGTGGATACCCCTTGAACTTTTGCAATGTCTTCAAAGGGATTCCAAATTTCATCCTCTTCAGCTTTAGATATCTCTTCTCTATTTTCAACTGTCTTCTTCAAAAGTGGTTTCAACTTATCTTCACATTGACTGAAAATTTCTTTAACTAACAAATCAGCAGTGGGAGAAATCTGCTCTTCACGTTTGTAAGCATCCAAGAGAAGAGTTTGGACACTTTCAGGAAGACTATCAGCTTCTTTAATGGTGTCAATTAGAACATTCTTAACAACTACAAAAACATCCTCTTCCTGCTCACTCCAAGTCGAAGTGAAGAGATAATTAAACATATGGTAAATCTGATTTTCCATTTCCAATTCTATCAGAAGGATGCAAGTTCTTACTTCTGAAAATGTTTTTAAAACAACTCTTCTAGAAAACAATCCACTCCCAATTTCATCCAAATCCTGTAAACTATCCACTATCATATTTAATATGATCTTCATAGTTTCATCATCATAGGGAAAATGGGGATTTACAATTCTTATTATCTCCATGAAACAAGAAGAAATCAGCAACTTGGAGTTTTCATCAAGATGCCCCAACTAATAGGGCTGATTCAAAGAATTCACTGCAGGAGCTAGTGCCAACTCCATTTTCTCTGAAGGTGATGGCTTCACTTGTCTCAAACATTGCTCTAACAAATGAAGAATGTTCTCTTCATTTTCTCTTGACTGAAATTCTTTGTCAAGTCTCTTTCCAGCCATATACAGTGCCTTTGTCAGTTTCATCTCTTCGTCATTAGCCATGCCTAACTGCCAACTTCTGGATACCACAACGAGCTGAACTAGAATCTGTTCTGACTTTCGGTGTAGTACCGGAGATATCTGTCACTCAACTGCCTAAACATGAAGCTCTGATCACAGGATGGCAGGATTTTCTACTCTGATACCACTGAAATATGCTAACCAATTTTTTGCCACAATTTTTACACCATAATCAACACTAGGCCAATTTGATTAACATTAGCGCCAAAATCAAAACTCTATCAAAGCAACTCTAACCAAGAATGGGCCCTAAAACCACTTAAGGAAAAGGGGCGAGCATATGGTCAGAGGATCCCTAAGATCTAATAACTCAACAACTATAGGATGATTACAACTGGAACTACAAATAAACTCAATGCCAAGAATGTGCACACAAGATCCCTTTGAAGGCATGGTGCTAACCTATGGCAGAGTAAGTATTACAAAACTGAAAGAAATTAAGCGGTGAACCAGCCATAAAGATTTCCACTCAACCACTTAAACAGTGGAGAGAATACTACAAACAATTCAACTAATTCATCCGCTGCGGCGAGCATCCACTTGAGAGTGGGAATTCTCCACTTTTTCAATGGGTACAATGAGAGTTACAAAGTTTATTCTCCACACTAGCGGTAAACCATCCAGGGGTTAAAGTATTTGCATTAGAAATCAAAAGTAATTGCAATAATAATAATGGTTGGATTAGTACTACTAATTCTCAACCTTACAATTGAAAGAATCTGCAAATTACGAGTGTTACAACAATAGAATGAATACAAATATAAGAAGGATGATTATAGCAATGTTTAAAACTCTCAAGGACTGATAATGAAGCCAAAATCTAAACTTAATGAGGTCTGATAACAAAAACCAGCAGACTGAAACTGTGAACCAGCAAGCTGGAAATCAAAGAAATGCTCATAACTTCATGAATTTACCTCTGAATTGACTGAAACGAAGTGCAAAGGTCTTCTAGGAGGATGGCGCCCCCAATCAAATCATAAAACTGCATCAAAGCATCCCTATTTATTTGGCACGAATTCCAATGCCAAGCAAGAAGGTACGGCCTAGCTGAAAGGGCGATTTGGCTCTTAAAAATCAGATTCTTCACAATAAATTATCATCTTCTATGAGAAGGGTCGCCCATAGTCAACAAACATGAATCACCAACACCTAGAACAAAATTAAATGTCATCCAAAAGCTGTATACAAAAATCACTTTCAGCCATGATAAACCAACATGGAAAATGGAAATATCTCACCAAAACTCCACAATAATGCTCAATATGTACTTCTGGATGAAGCACACTCACAATCCACCACCTAGGGAACCATAGTTTCAGGCCCGAATAGTGGAGTAAATTTGCTAAGCTATCCCTTAGCCGGATTCTGGATTTCAAACCAGCAGCATAACGTTATATTTTTCCCAAGATAATCAGCTCTTCAAACAACAGCAATATATAAGTTTCAATAGGCAAATGAAACACTTCAAATTCCAAGAAGTCGAATCACTTCAACTTCCAAGAGGGACGCCACCTTTAAGCATTTACTTTTTGAAATAATAAAACATTATTCAATTTTCCTTTTAGGCGTCCATTTCCAAATTGCAACAATAAAGCATTTATTTAAATCATTAAATGCTCAACATGACCCCTCTTTAAAACAACATGAAATTATTAAGCCTGGGCGTGGGGTACAACTGAAAAACATGAAATTGACTAAATATAAAAACTCAATCCATGGAGATAACCAAAACCAATGCCAAAACTGAAACTGATGGATAGCAAGATGACTTGAGTTGAACTGCTGATGATGCCACTGCCAAAATTAGACTTACTAAAAATAGCCAACTGCTATAAATAGTAAGTTCACATCAAAACAACAGAAAGCCAAACTGAACACTGAACTGCAAAGGATTGAACTGCTGCTAGAAGGATAGTACCAAAAGATAGACTTCCTAAAAATAGCAAACTGCTATAAAAAGTAAGTCTGCACAACATCCTCTGAACACCAACTGAGCAGTATCTGAAAGAGGAACCCTAATTTTGCACAACTGAGTAGCCTACGGATTCTCTAAAATAGGTTAAATCCAAATGAAGAGCGTATGGCCAAAATGGGGACATTACATGACCTCAAAGCTCCTGATATACTTTTGAAAAAGCAGAATAGACCCACTAGGGCAAAACTGATCTTTTTGATATTCTGACTGCACTAGCCTGATATGGAAGTATTTTGAGCCAATCAAAATCAGTTTGAACTCTAACGGACCAACTTTCTATTTTTAGAAAGTTTTGCCAGTATCCGTTTCGAAAGAAACCCAGAAAAACCCAGAAAAAGTTACTATTTTTAGAAAATTTCTAAAAATACCAATTTTCCTAAAATGTAGGGATGAAAAAACTGAGATCTGGGTTTTGTAGATTAGGTCGCTCTGAGTAGACCCAAATCGTCAGATTTTGGGAATTTCACATTTTAACCCCTCATGCAAGACACACACCCAAATTTTGACCTTTTGACAATTTTAACAGACTTTTACTCATTTCTTCAAAATGTCTAAGTGTAACAAAAATTTTAATTTTTGGGGTACAACAAGAATGCAAGTAGAATGAAGCTTGAGGATAATAACACTTTGGAAACAAGTCATTAGGTTGTAGAAAATGGCCAAATGCACTTTCCAAACAAAGAATCCATCATGCTCTTCTATTGTCATCAACTTTCAATCATGGAATAACACTTGATCAAATCTGCAAATAAACTTGGAAACCTATAAATACAAATGTGTGACGAAATGTAATAATCTCTTGCTTCTTTTTCTCCAAAATTTGAATTAGAATTAAAATGTTGAAAAAACTAGTTATTTATAGGCCTTTAATCTAATTTCCCAAAAATTAAATCCCAACAGATGACTTTAGATATTTGAATTTCATATAATAAAATTCCGCCTCTGACATATTTGAATTTGGAGCCAAAATTGGGGGGCATAGGTGCCCTAGGCACTAGTGTCCCAGGCCTATTTTCTGGAACTTAAGGAGTCGAGGGAAAAGTATTAAATGAAAGCATTTGTTTTGTGCTTGCAAATTATTGAAAAATGATAAAATGAGCCACAGAATGTATAATTTAAGAAATTAAATGTTCAATTAGATCCAATAGCTTAAGGGGGAGAAAAATAGTGTGAAATTTTCAAGGGTGACAATTTACGACACTACATTTAGCCCCCAATTTAATGAGAGTATGAACTTACACTCAGAATCACACTAAAATAGAAAAAATATGCCACGAGGGTTCCAAATTTACAAATGTTGAAGAAATAGGATGACAAAGGATCAAGGGGAATGTACAAGCCCCTAGTCAAGATCCTATAGCAAACCAACATAAGCACAAAGGAATGCACATGTATAAAATGCAGCAAGACAACATACACAATCATTAACAATGTCAAAATGAAATACAAAAGGAGGGTATGGATAATCACAAGCTAGCAAACTGCGATATGCTAGGATTCACACCACAGGCATTCATGACTCACGAGCTAACAAAGTCTGTGTTGATGTGATTTTTGTGACCGCACCAACACAGAATAAAGTTCACCAACGGCTACCCTATTCTCTCTTGATCAAAGTATCCAGCACGCTAACATTGCGAGAAAGTTCGTGCGTTCAACTCCAAGGTTCCTTCAATTCAATAGAATATCCTCAGTTGGCTCGATGTGTTTTTGCCGGTATTTCAAGGGGACTTACACAATTGTTTGGCAGCTGATAGCAGACAGCAGATTAAGGGATTTCATGTAATTCAGACGATTTGGCAGGTAAGCACAAGTTTCCTAATACTAACCAGAAATGAGCTGAATTTAAATGAGTGTAGGGATAAGAAGGTTCTAATCTACTCTAAGGCGTGGGACATGGCAATCAATTCTCACAGACTTCAACCAAGCCTTGCTTTGCCTCGCTTCGGACAGCTTCCACAAAACCGGTGCAATCTTCAGAGGAGTAGCGAAAGGTGTTCAGATTACAATTCAACATGCAAATACCATCAAGACGATGCATACAAACACGTGAATCACAATCGAAGTTGAGTTTGAAAAGTATTCCAGTTGACCACGCAGGGCGAACCCACCGTCAGCGAGCCCGCTAGTGGTATGGATAAGCGAAGTCTTGTTCAAATCGAGCACCGCATTCCACAATTACTAAGTACTTGCATGAAATGAAATCTACTTTACTTAAAGCTACTTCAAGATTCTGAGTGAATTGGAAGGACGAAGAAGCCTCGCTAGCTATTCATAACAAAGAGGAGATCACCATCAATGAAAAACTCTTTTATTATGAAAGTGTTCACAACAACTTCTTACAAAGTATTCAAGTGGAATACTTTCCTTCCTTTTTAATATAAGCTAGACTATCAAACTAAACTACCCACTATTCTATCAATTTCTCTCTATTCCTTCTCTGCTATTCTAACTCTAATAATTACAAATGAGGGGGAATGCCCCTTTATATAGCTGGCCAAGTCCAGTGGACGGCTCAAATTCAATTACAATGAAGGGCTCAGATCGAGCCACATAAACCCTAACCCTAAAAACTGCCACCAAGAAGAGTGGGGTAATCAATGCGCCATTAATGTCCACCATCATCTAGAAGGCTCTTGTCCGGAAACGTGTTCACAATGTTCTTTTTCTGACTGCAAATGACCTGAGTTTGGTCAACACTGATTCAACTCCTTGAACTAGTACGGCAGGCATGTTCTCAATCTGAAACTTCAAGGCTGTAACCTCTTTCTCCTGCTCGATGATGATTTTCCTCCTTGATGTTGTTCTTCAACTTTGAAGTACTTGATGGTGGCCATTAACACCTGGGTTTCCATCTTTCCCTCCATCCTGAGCTTTGAAAAAATTTCTTCTTTGCCACCTGAGTTGGGCACATACTAGGTCTCGACACTTAGCCATTTTCTCCAAGTATTCGCTTCATCTCCCCAAGTCATCATGCCTTGGCCTCGGTGTTCACACTTGCTTTCTTCATGATTTTTCAACATCTGTAGGCTGGGGCGTATAATACCTGTGCATCATATTTCAATGCCTTAGACAAATTTCATCTTCCTCAAGGGCGTATTTAAGGGATGCATTTTTAAAATCACCTTTTGAATGTGTTAACTTCAACTGCATCTTCTTCAAGAAATTCACTTTTCTGGCTGAGGCGTTGACAACCTTGATTATTCATCTCTGACTCGAGAAAATTATTTCCACGAAGAATTCGATCAAATTCACCTAGGAAATCAACTTCAGATTCATCATCCGAGGCATTTTATTTCAACAACACATTTTATTCTTTTTTTTCCTTAGAAAATTTTTAAACTTTCCCCTTAGAAAATTCATTATTCAAGTGCCGATCAAAATTTTCATCTCGAAATCCTTGGCGAGCTATGGAAGACTAGAGAATCCATTCCTTGTCGAAGATGTTCGATACCCAGAAGAAAATTCCCTTCAGAAAGCGTCGAATCCATGGGTCTACAAACGAAGGGGTACATTTAATTTTTGAATTTTCAAACCTTAGAAAAATATTTTCCATTAAATTTATTCACATCCTTCATCTTTGGGCGTATTTCACTAGGCCAACCTTCATTTCTTCATTTCAAACTTCATGTTAGGCACAAATGAGGGTGAGAGCTTCCATTTTTGAGGACTTAGTGAAATCATCTTTGCACTCTAGGCATATAAAATCCCTTAAGGTTTGATTTTCCACACTTTGAAGAATTTCAAGTTGCTTCTTGTTTGGGGGCGGGGGGGGCATCTGAAGCCTTAAGCCTTCAATTCTTCATGGTGGGCGCATTTCACAATGTGAACTTCAAGTTCCAATTGCCTTAGAAACATTTCTTGTCTACTCCAAGTTTGGGTGCATACCACCCCTTCTACTTCTAACTTTGCTTTTGCCTTAGAGAAATTTTAAACCCGTCCTCTTGAAGGGCGCATTTAGGGGTAGTTGCTTCAAATTCCAACGCCTTAGTAAATTTCCAAGACACCTCTACAAACTAAGGCGCATTTGCCTCTTCTATCTTTCATTTTTAGTGCCTTGGAAGTTTTTCTCATTCCTTTTCATGCTAGGCGCATTCAGCCCTCCAAGCTTCTAGCTTTCCACACTTAGAAAATTTTCAGACTTCTTCCAATCAAGGGCGCATTTTGGATAGGAAGCTTTCATTTTGTGACACTTAGAAGAATTTTCAATCAGTTCCTTGAGGTAGGCGCATATGAGGGGTAGAGCTTCAAGTTTTTTGTACTTCGACGCATAAGAGGGGGCCCACTCCACATTTTCCATACTCAAAATATTCTCAAGGCTCTTCTTCCACTCAAGGCGCATATGGGGAGTTGGACTTCAAATTTTCTAGACTTAGAATATTCTCTAGCTCTCCATAAGTCAAGGCGTATGTGAAAGGGACCCACTTCAAATCTTGGACGAATTAGAAACCTTTTAATTTACCTCAAATAGTTAAGGCGCATGCATGAGGTCAAGCTTCAAATTTAAAACACTTCTTTCACAAGCCAAGGCGTATAGGATGGTGCCCACTTCATATTTTCTGCAGTCAAAGGCACATTCAAGGGGGTGTGCTTCAAATTTGCATGCCTAAGAATATTTTAATCACCCTCTTCTTCTCAAGGCGCATATAGGGGGCCATGCTTCAAATTTACCATATTTAGATTTTTCAAAGGCCTCCTCTTCAAGTCAAGGCGCATATGGAGGGGTTAGCTTCAACTTTTCCACGCCTAAGAGGATTTCCAAGTCAAGGGCGCAAATAAGGTGTCTTCAAGTTGTTCATACTTAGAAACTTTTCAGCCACCTCCTCTCTCCTTGGGCGCAAATGACCCTCTCTACTTCAAATTTTTCATACTTAGAAAATTTTCCAAGCTTCTCTTCTCCTTGGGTGCAAATGAAGGGTCAAGCTTTGAGTTTACAATACTTAGAAACTTCTCTAACTCCTTCCACAAGTCCAGGCGCATCCAAGGGGGTCAGCTTCAAGTTTATAACACTTGGTGAAATTT
Source organism: Sequoia sempervirens (assembly GCA_007258455.2). Lineage (NCBI taxonomy): Eukaryota > Viridiplantae > Streptophyta > Pinopsida > Cupressales > Cupressaceae > Sequoia > Sequoia sempervirens. Next base: position 342,720 of record VDFB02205973.1, read on the forward strand.
CTAGTCTCCTCACTTCTTGGGCGCATTTGGCATGTTGAGGAGGACTTAAGTCCTTGACTTGGAATTTTTTATCAACCTCTTCTTAGCATGAGGGCACATTTTGCATATGGAGAAGGACTTAAAACATTTTTCAAAAAGCCAACACCTAGCACCTTGGAGATGGGCGCATTTTGAGACATGAGGTGGACTTAAGTCCTTGACTTAGAAATCTTTTTAACATCTTGACCTTGCATAGGCGCATTTGGAGGGGGGAGGTGGATTTAGCAATGCCTTTGAAATTTTTTTAGCTTCCATCACCTTGAGGGCGCATTTTCAGGGGTCTGCAGGATGAACTCAATGCCTTAGAAAATTTTCATCAACTTGTCTCTCCTTGGGCGCATTTGAGGTAGTCAGCAGGACTTATCTTCATCACTTAGATTTTTTCCTATCTCATGCTGGATGAGGGTGCATTTTTAGGGTGGAGGTGGATATTTTCCAAACTTAGAATTTTCTCAGCCTCTGCCAACTCGATACTTACTATAAATAGTAAGTTGCAAGTTTTCTCTCTTTTGGAGATCAAATTGATTTGAAATTTTAACCACAAGATCCTCATAACTTGGTTAGCCTATTCACACTGCCATCCCGAGCTGACCTGCCATTTATAGTATGTTTCTAAAGGTGGTTTACTATTTATAGCAACTGCTTGATTTCATGACCTCCACAACTCCATTTAACTTGAAATTTGAATGTCGTGATCCTCATCGGTAGACTTGCCCATTCACACTTGCGCTTGCTGCTGATTTACTATTTTTAGCCTGTTTCCGGAATGCCTTACTATAAATAGTAAATGCTCCGATTGCCTTCAAATTTTACCAGTGGATAGCTTGAAAGATACTGATCGCAGTGGGATACACCGGTTTTCGAAAATTCTAGCATTTTACCCCTCATTTTAGGTCTCGAAGCTAGAAACCCTAATTTGACTTGCATGTCGCTCAAATGGTCTCCGTTTGACCCCGTTTTTGTTACACTTCGCCTTGTTTGTGATCCTGATGTGTTGGGCAGCTGCTGAAATCGACCTGCTAAAAATAGTAAGTCTCTAAAAATTGATCATCTCCGCTTGCATGTTGCATCACTGCGTAGCTCTTGAAAAACCCATAAAGGATCACTCGACATGCGCTGAAAACTCTGACATGCAAATCCTAAAAATATCCTCTGAAGACAGCTCCTAAAAAAGTCTTGATCTTGGTTTGCATGTTACACCGTTGCGAAGCCCTCGAAAAACCCACAAGGAATATCCAAACATGCGAAGAAAATTTCAACATGCAAACCCTAAAAATAGCTTCTAAAGGCTGAATTCTAAAAGTCATCATCTCATTTTGCATGTTATATCAACGCGTAGGTTTCAGAAAACCCAAAAAAAATCTCCACACATGCATTGAAAAACCTTGCATATGAACCCTAAAACATTAAACAACAACGAACGATAACTGTCAATAACAAATATCCAAGGAGGAGGGACTCCTATCCAAGGAGGGAAATGAAACGACGAGCTATTAGGTACAAGACGTAGACATAACTCAAATAGATTGATCAAAATGCAAGCACCTTCTGATATTCTTCTTCAAAGCTTTATCAACGAATTACAAAGGTTGGGAAAGCAAAGGCACGAAATCATGCACAATTACGATCGACCAATGAACTCTCATCCAAGAGTGAACAAATATCCGCTTTCAAAGCTGTTGGCAACAATGGCGTAGCAATTTTGCATAGCAAGTAAAGTTAATCAAACAATGAGCCCAAGCCTCTTATTTATAGAACTCAAAGGAGTGGGAAACCCCAAAATCTCCTTGAGTTAACAATGAGTTCTTGCCAATCAATTAGCAAGATTTATTCCTAAAAAGGGGGGAACAAGCAGTTAACTGGAAGACTACTTCAGTTAACTGAAAGTAAACAAAGAGTCAATTGGAAACTACTTCAGTTGACTGAAAGTAAACTAAAGGTGAACTTTAATGAAAGTATCCCTCCAAAATAGACATCCACATTTAGTGGAGATCTAAGATCCACAAATCACGGAAGCCAATTAGACATCCTTAATCAATGGGATCTGACAATGCATGATTTAAGGGATATGGAGTTTAACTTGGAAAGAAGCATCAAGTTAACTCCAATTACATTTAATGTCATCTTGAGTTGACTTGGAAAGAAGCATCAAGTCAAACTCAAGTATCATAAATGCCACTTGGAGGGTGTAGGACATCCTTCCTTGGTACCTTTATAGCTCACCATTGATCAGCAATGCTTCTATCCATTCTGTCACCTCCCTTACATCGAGACTATGTTTGATTATGTATTTCAAATGCAATGTTGGTTGCAAGTAACTACTTTCACGTGATTATGACTTTGGGAATGAATAGTTGTTCTTTTATCATAACTGTAATGTTAACGAACTTTTTATTTTGCCAGTGAATTTATTGTTCATGAGAAGTTGAATGGGATCATGAAATCAAATTTAAACGCATATTGTAAAGCCGTCGAGAACGATCTAACCATAATCTTTGTCAGTGGATGCAGGATTGCCAACGCCACGAGAGAAAGGGAAATATCGTCAGGGAGAGGACATGGTTAACATGGATCAATTTTATTGTCTACCTTGAGCCGGTGAATGACAATATCTAAATCGTAACTTGGCCATAAGTAATATAAAGTAATTAATTACTCCATAAGTTAATTTATATATATATAAACCTCTAATTATTTTTGAGAGATAGCAAATTGATTAATAATTTTATAATTAAATAATAATAAATTGGAAGAGGATATTTCATAACTTTTGGAATATAATTGCAAATAATTTAATTGAGGATGTTAAGTAATAATTTTATATTAGAAAATGAGGAATTATTATCTCTTGAAGTGGCGAACCTTGGTATAGTTTAAATGAAATATTAATTTTCCTAGCTCGCGCCTTCTTGAAGGGAGAAACGCCCAAGATGGGGCAGATGAACAGTTTCTTGTAATGGTTGGGAGGGCTCGAGCTTCTTTAAGAAAAGTGTATCTTTCTTTCAGGGGGGGGGCGATTATTCCCAGACGACATAACACTCTACACCCACCTTGGCTAACTGGTAAATCTCACTTTGTCTGAGCTGCGCACTGTCTGGTTTAGGCAACGCCATTATCTCTCTTATCTATCAGGTTTCACCCAAGTGTTTACTCTGGCACGGTTTCCCTGTTTTCACCACTGGCTTACAACGTGAAATCTAGTCGCTTTTTCCTGAGACGTGTACCATCTGTTCTCGGCTATATTTCTTGTATCTCATATCCTTGACGAGTTTTTCCGTCTCTCTCCCCGTTGTTATTATATCAAAACAAATTATGGTGGCGGCTATACTTGGTCTCTCATTGTCGGGTATTGGAGAGAAACGGGTTGGAATCTGAGTCTTCGGCGCCATTTGTTTGGAAATTCAGAGCGGGCTACGTCCAGTTTTAAACGTTCATAATCAGGGATGTAAAAATGTTGCAAATTGTTATTCTAGTTTCGAATGAAATGCTTTGTTCGAGTTTTCCTCTTGAATATTGTGATATCATAGAGTTCTAGACCTGTCGTATGTTTTTAGAAAAGAATACATATTCCTTAGATGGATCTTTCAATAATGAAAAGCTTAATAAATATCTTGCTTCGAAAACTCTCTGTCTTATCTTCCTTGAAAGTAAATCGTATGCTTGGCAAGCTACCGACAAAATACTTTTTATTCCGTCACTCTGTGTTTGATTCGGCACTCTTCTCTCTTCACTCTGTTTTCAAGTTATCTGAGATGAGACTTTTACATTCTTTCCATCTGAACTCCTGAACTTTGTCTTTTTCTTGATTTCCTCTGGCTGGATCACGTCAGAATCTGGTGGTTAGAGGTTGGTTAAAATTTGATTCTGGGTTCAGTTGAACTATTTGGAAAATTACCTAAGAACTTTACTTGTCTGGTCAACCAAATTTTCTTCTCTCTGACTAGAAGTTGTACATTTGTACACCTAGTTCAATCAAGACTTGCTTGGGAATAAATTATAAAGGAGTGTCTTGGAATCCTCATTGTTGTATCAATCACTCATTTCATCTGTATAAATTAGGGCTAAGGCATAACCTGAATTTAAAGAAAATGATGTCCGAACCTGTTATTATAATTTAAACTTGAGACCAAAATATGAATTAGTATGGCAAGGTCTGAATGACCACTTAATGGAATATATCGTTTAGTGCTTAAGTGCTCTATGAAACAACCTTTTTTAAGGTAGCCTTAAAAGAAATGATAGATGATGATGCTGAAACATTCTTTCTCTTCCTTTCGAAGATAAAATTAATTGATTAAAGTCAAGAGGTTAACCATAACAAAATGAAGAGACAGTTCATCTACCCAGTCTCTCTCTCTCCTTTAGAGATATCTACAAAACTTATTATAAGGAGGGGAACAGACTATGAGTTCCCTTATGACTTGAAACTTTACTTATGATTCTTTGTGAGGAATGAGCTTGTCTAACCCAGACAATATTTTCGTTTAAACTGTAAATCTGAAGAAGATGACTGATTTCTGAATCCTGTTGAATGAGAAATGAAATTTAATCTGGGCATTATAATTTAAATCTTGGAACAAACGACATCTTGTCGAGCAAGGGTGAATGCTGACGGCACAATAGTGCCAGAGATGTCGGCACAATAGTGTCAGAGACATCGACATAGAAGTGTCAAAGATATCGGCACAGGAGTGCCAGTTCTATTAAAATCCTTGGCCAAGGTACAATGTAGATTCAGCATTTGTCAGCTATCAAGTATCGGATATACCACTGATCAGAGTGGCCTTTCTAGTTGGGAGGTACCCTTAGTTAGGTCGATCAGGAGGTGTAGGTCCTTGACACCAGGCTCAGAGGTATGATGATAAATTGATCCATGTTGATTACCCTCGTGAAGGGCGGGTTCTTCAGTTGAAGAAACTCGGGAGACCAGTAGGTCTTGGTTGGGCGGTAAAGCCCCTGATGATAATTCTCTTTCCCTCGATAAAGATTCCCAAGTATGATAGTATGGAGATGATGTCAAATGGATTTCTTCCTCTCTCGTAAATCCAGGTACATGCAATGGTAATTGAATTTCTATTTCATTTATGCCATGAATGCTATTCTTTATGTTAATGAACATTGTAAGATTCTCAGATACTTAGGGAGATAGTTACTTGAATTTATTCAGCTGTTGTATTGTTTCATAGCTGTAGTAATTATTAGTTATCTTTTGGGAGCAAAGAAAAGTAAGTATTATTCTTCTACAATTTCCTGTTAGATGTTTATAGTTAATAGTTTCTTTTCAGCTGAAAATGAAATTAAAAGTTAGTTGATGAAGTGTATAATGTATCGACATCTGAATTGAAATCTCTTTTCCGATTAGCTACAAATGAAACCCTAGTTTGGCAGTTATTTAGTTATTGATCTGCCATGAACAGTAGGCGGAAAACTGTTGAACGATTCATGTGAACTGAAACTGAAAATTAAAAAGATAATTGCATTTTTGAGTTAGTTGGATCAATTGGAAACCCTAGTTTCGAAAACAAGTTAGTTGCAGTTCAGCTGAAAGTTAGTTGTAAGTTGAAAATTTTAAACTGTAGTCTGGGGAGGTTGTAACTCATTCGTTGACTTTATCAGTATCTGGGGAGTTAATGCTCTGTAGAATGATGACGTGGCGTCGCAGCATTATCTCACCCATTGTGAGTTGATTCACGAAGTCTATACACTGAGATGCTGCCTCTTCGAACTTGGTTGATAAAGCTGCCACCTTAGCCAGCTTGCAACCATCTGGATCATCAAGAAAGGTACTGCGGATGACATCTCTGAACTGGTTCTATACAGTGACCATCTCGATGTATTCTCCTCCCTCGTGCCGATATTCCATGCAAGGGAAAGATATCACCAACATTCTTGCGAAGTTGATAATAGTGGCAACCACCCGTCTGTAATCAATCAACTCTACTGAATGAGTGTCATAGGCTTTCACCTTGTACGCCAATTGTTCCTTCCAAGCAAAAAGATGTTGCTTGTTTTCCTCAGAGTATACTAATTGATATGCCAATTGCAAATCTGCAATTGTGCTCTCGTCTTCTAGCCTCCTTTCTACATTCCTTTGTTCTGATTGCTGGATCTCTGCACGAAGTCCATGTGCTTTATCCCGTAACTGGCATAGATTTTCCAATATACATTTACCCTTGAGAACAAACTCTTCCACTTAATCTCTCAAGTGTTTACCGAATGTTATCAGTTGCTAATGATTTTGTTCGGCGGGGAGATCTAGTAATCCTGCTGGTAGGGCTGAGACGTTTGTGGTGCCATGTATCAAGCTGGTTATGTATGACCTCAGTTTCTGATTTTCAGCCTTTAAGGCTGCCTTTTCTTTACCATCCTTAGCCATTCTTTCTTGTGCGCTCACCGTAGCTATTCCGAAAAGGTCTACCTCCACCTGTCGTGTAGTCTTCCCGAGGTTAAGTTGAGACAAAGTGTAGTCTTCCACTTGAACCTCGTGTATGCTTTTCTCTACTGGTGGGGCAGCAGTCTCTATGATGATCTCACACTCTGCATTCCTTTCTATGTGAACTTGTTTCTTCAACCTCTTCGCCGACATGTCTTGTGGGATGTGGTCGAATTCGGTGAAGTCAAGTTCATAGGAGGGTTTTTCCCTCTTTCTTCCTAGGAAGCCTTCAAGCCAAATAGAATCTCGGCGAACTTCACTAGGAGGAAAATGAGGCCCTTGAATGCTAGATGTGTGAGACTGTGCTGGAGTAATGACTCTTGGTGGCGAATCCAAGTCGATGAGGACTTGTGACTGTTGTGGTACTGGTGATATTTGTGGCTCTGCTCTCATAACAGGCACCGTTTCTGCTGCTACTGCTGTTTTTGCCATTGGCTCTGTCATTGGTTCTTCAGCAACTACTGCTGATGGTTCTTCTGTGATAACTTCTATTGGATCAGGCGTAGTAGTCTCTACTCTTTTCTCTAGGGCAGCAATACCCGTGATTATTTCAGGACTATGTGTGGCTTTCTCCACAAGTGTCCTCTGTGTTCTAAGCTTCATATGCTTCGACATCCTCATCCCTCGAGGAGGATTGCACCATTGCTTCTGCCTAGGTTTCCTTTTTGAAGTGGAAGGTGGTGGAGACTGAACCTGTGGCGGCTCTGTTCTGTGAGATATCACCTTCCTTGAGTTCTTGCTGTCGAGATAGAGTTGGCTATTTCTAACCACTCTACTCGTTCTTTCTTCTATAGATGTGTTTTCCTTGGCATACCAATCCACTCTTGGGAGTGGTTGGGAGTCAACTGAATCTGTGAAGAATGAGGGGAGAATGACTTCCCCTTCATCATTGGACAGGTCCTCGATGTCTGCTGACATAAAATCAGCAATTTGCGGGAGTCTGAACCTGCCGTAGTTCCTTCTTCGCACTTCATACTTGTCTTGACAATTTACCCAATAATCTTCCATAGAAGACTTATGTGACGAGTGCTCCTCGAGATGTGCTGCATAGAGCCCTCTGGGATCTGTTGACGTGGTTTTTGTGACCGCACCAAACAGCAGAACAAAATAGTCTGAAGGCTACTCCATTCTCTCTTGATCAAAGTATTCCGTGCGCTAAGATTGCGAGAAAGTTCGCACGTTCAACTCCAAGGTTCCGAAATACTTAGAATACCCTCAGTTGGTTGATGTGTATTGCTATGTTCTTACGAAGGGACTTACACAATTGTTCAGACTTCTTGCAGTTAACAGTCAATGTATGATTTGAAGGGGGTTCTTGCGTGTATGATTTGGCAATGTAGTACGTTTTCCTAAAGCTAATCGGAAATGTGCAGAAAGTAAAAGAGTGTAAGGCCTAAGAAATTTGTATTCTATTCTAAATGCAGGATATGTGGAGCTCAATTTTGGCAGACTTCAACCAAATTTCGCCTAGCCTCACGTCGGACAGCTTCAGCAAAATCGGTGCAATCTTCAAAGGGATAGCAAAGGATATTCAGATTATAACTTAGCATACATACACCATCAAAACGACGCATATAGGTATACAAATCACAACCGAAGTTAAATTTAAGATAATGTCCAGTGGACCATGCAAGGCGAGCTTATCATCAACAAGCAGCTAGTGGTATGGAATGAAAGAAGATACCTCAACAAAACACCACACATCAAAGTAAACTACTTGCATGAAAATTACGCTACTTGGATACGAAAGGAAGAAGAGACCTTGCTAGCTATTCATGACAAGACGAATTCCACCATCAATGAAAAGATCTATTATCATGAAAAGTATTACACAACAATCTCCACAAAAGTTTTCAAAGGGAAAACTTTCTTTCTTCTCCACACTAACAAAATGTCTATAATGCTCTACTCTCTAACCTTTAGCTCTAATGCAAAGTGTCCAATACTACTGTCTAATCTCTAATGTCTACTGAATTACAAATGAGGGGGACTTCCCCTTTATATAGCTAGCCCAGTCCAAAAAGCGGCTAGGGTTACAATCAATAGAGTGGCCAGAATTGTGCCACCTCAGCCCTAACCCTAAAAACTGCCAGAATGGGGAGTGGTACATTAAATGAATCAAAGATTCCCACTCACTCCCAAAATAGTAAAGGCAATAAATGTCCATTATCAGTCTTCTAGAAGATCCTCGTCCAGTAGTGCATTCCCATTTGCCTTCTCTCTGACTGCAAACTCTACGAATCTGCGAAGTACAGCCTCAACCATCTGAACCGGAATGGGTGGAACACAATCAAGCTGAAACTCCAACACTGTGACTGAATGCTCATGCCTTGCACAAGATTTTCTCCAAGCAATCAAGGAGTCCTGCGTATTCTGGATCAAGGTGGAGAAAGTAGAAGTATTCTCGAAATCATCTTGTACAAAGGTCGTTACCTCTGAGAAGAAAGGTACCAGCCTACCCCTCAAATTATCAACATTCACCTCCTCTGGATTCAACCAGCTAGCAAATATGGCCTCAAAAGTATTCTGAACTCCATCAATGATATTGGCCATAGCCTTATGTATCCTGGCTGAATCTGCCTGTGCCGCGTCGAAGAAACCACGCTCCGTGATCGCTGATGAATACCATCTCGAGAAATCATATCTGTCATTCTCCTGAATGACACCTCCATCAATCAGCAACCGCAACGAAACATGCCTCAATGCCTCAAGACGCTAAATTACTCTGCTCTGATAGATAGAAGCATCGCCCCAAGCATGATCCACTGCATCCATCCGTGTCAAAATACTAGAGGCCTGCTGAAAAGCAGAAGCAAGGTCCTCCATAAACTTCTCTGTCTCAACACGAACCCCTGTGACCCACTTGTCTGCTTCCTGTGCCATCTTTCCTAACTCTACCAAGCCACTGATGGACTCTCTAGGTATCTCTACTGGAGGCTCTATAATTGGAATATCCTGCCCTCGAGAACGAGACAACTACTGTACATATCCAATCAAGGCCTTGTGTTCTCTTTTCAACTTCTTATACTTCCCTTCTTTCTTGAATAACCTATCTTTGAGGGAAAAGTAGGAGTTATCACACTCCTCTACAATCTGTGCACCAGTAGGGCATCCTAAATCCAAAGTCGTGACCACATAATTCTCAGGCACTACTTCATTTCGGTCACACTCAACTCGTGGCACAGCTACATGAAGGGTGCGAGAGCCATCCTCTTCAGTGGATATCTTCGAAAATTTTCTTGCTTTCTTCTTCTGTGGAGGTGCACTAATCCTGTTCAAAAATTCCTCCATCTCAACTGCTGGATCAATTTCCTCACTAGGGCTTCTCCTCATTCTATCCTTAAGCCAATCAGGCACATTATACTGTATATCGAAAGGCTGCTGCTCCTGTGCCTCTACTTCTCGAACTTGCTCAACTTCTTCATCATTCTGGCGAGGCTCATCATCCTCAAGTGGCTGAGTGTCTCCTGAAACTATATCATCATCATCATTCAAAGCCGCCTCTAATTCCTGCTGAAACTGAGGGTCAGTAATAGTCCCCTCATCATCCTGCTGATCAGCCCTAATAGGTGCGTTGACGCTCTGGCCAACCGACTCTCTCCATGGAGGCTGAATATTATCCTGTACCACTTGCACCTGATTCAATACATTCCTCTGATCAGCAAATAAAGAAACCTCCTGGATACTTGGAGAACGTGTCTCCAATGGTGATGCAACTGTAACTCGTGGAGGCTCTGGCTGAGTAGGCTCCTGTCGAACTAGCTCTTTCCTTTTAGACTCTGGACCTCGTGTGATCTGTTTCTTTCTGCCTGTGGTGGGCGTCCTGTGATCTCCCATCAAGTTGTAAGTCAAAGCAATTGACCTACTGGTCAACCTATTTACTCGCCTATCAACCCATGCTCTAGTAAATGTTGGGACCGGGATAGAAAGTGTATCCAAATCAGCAACCTCAGGCTCTGACCAATCTGGAAGTGGAAGTGGAGTATCTCTAACAGCTGCATAATCCGGATGCATAACATCCATATCCTCGTTTACCTGGTCTGGAACCGGCACAACTTCACACTCCCTGATCAGAGTAATGGGCAACCGAGAGAACATCCTCTTCCTTACTTCAATCTCATCAGCTGCATCAGCCCGATAATCCTCAATGGTGGCCTTATGTTTAAACTCCTCTGACAGTACCCATTTGATGTTATGATGTTGGTCGTAGTGCTATCGGCTAGTATGATATGAGAAGTGATAAAATTGAAGTTCATTTTCAGCCTCTCTAGCTGCCTGTATTGAGGGACACACCTCATCCGAGTTGCCCATAACAATTGGAAATTCTACTCCCCCTTTCTTCTTTTTCTTTTGAATTTTATCAAAGGCAAGCAATTGCCTAGATATCTCTAGCATTAATACTCTATCTGTTGGGTACTTAGGCAGCCTATATGGGTACGATGAAAAACCTTGCAGCCTAATGTTAGAAAACCTTCGAAACTATATAAACCAGCACCCATACCTTTCAATCAGCTCTTGGGCCTCCCTCGAGATTCTGTGATGTAACCGCTCCTGAAGCAGTCTCGTGATATACATGGTGAAGGAATCGTTGACACGCTTGTAATGGGTAGTACTCGCCAGGTGCAACTGTGGACAAGCGTCATATATTTTAAACTGGTGAGAGCCACAACCGACAGGTTCCTTGTAAGAAATCCCTCTGTACTTTGTCATATGTGCCAACATATAAATGATGTAGGAGCTCATATAAAATGTCTTCGTTCTCCTCAAGCTCAGGAGCTGCTCGTGCAAATTATCACTGATCATCTCGGCCCAATTGACATAATCCTTCCCTTCTAGCACGAGGTTGATGTAGTAAAACATCCAAGGCTCAAAAATGAATGACTGTGGGCAACCTCCAACCCTGCTCAGCATCATGATGAGGTCACAATATTCTTGTTTCAAGTCCTCCGCAATGATCTGCTTCGGCAACTTTGCACGAGAAGGCTTAGGAGTGCTCATCCAGTGAGTGTTAATTGTCTCTGTGCATCTCTCGAATGCAGAAGCATACATCCGTTCAGCCCGTTCTCTGGATTTGTAAATCATGTTCCTGTGCACTGGGATCCCGAAAGCTTCACCAATGGCCGCTGGAGTAAGATTGGCTAGCACTTGGCCATCGGGTGACATGATCGATCGATGATCCTTCTCATAATAATTGGCGCACTCCATCATCAGTTCCGAACACTGAATGGCTGGTGGAAAACCAGCAGCTGCATATAACCCACTTCGAACAATATTGTGTGAAGTGGTCGAAGGTCGATGACTTCCAATCCCTAACATCCTGTTCTTGAAGGTCTCCAGGTTGACGGAGCCCAGGTTGGTGTCTGTCAACTTGCCCAACTTTGAAATAAATTTTGATTCTGGCATAAATGTCTTGCTCAGCTTTTCGATCACAGCCTGCCTGGATGCACCATTGTCCTTGCCAGTCGCCCTTGCCTCAGCCATCTTAGCTTCCTCTCCAATAAATTCGAACTTCAACACTTAGAAAAGGTTTCTAAGTAAACTTCAGTGACTTTACTACTCTTCAGCAACTCCAATCTGCAACTTGAACTTTGACAGATTTGTACTTCACATCAGCAATCAGCAATCAACAAATTCGCACTTTTGAAACACTCAGCAATATCCTCACTTCAAGGCGTCCTTCCTCAAATGCAGATTTGAATCTTCAGTAACTTGCAAGTGCGCCCCTCTTGAATTCAACAATGGCACTTCTCCAGCAATTCAAGGCGTCCCTCTCCAGAAAAATCTCAATCCTCAACAACTTTGAACTCCAGCAAACTCCACTCCTCAGCAAGATTTCGAATTTCTTCAAGCTCTAGTCTTCAACAACTCACTGCAATGTCAATCTCAGAGCAAATCGAATTCTCCAGCTGTGAAAAATAAATGAGAAACTTCTCCATTTTATAGCTCAAAATCGAATTCTAGAAGAAGCCAATTTTAGCCAGTGCATTAAACTTCACTACTCCACTTCAAGAATTCGAATTTTCCCTCTCTGGTATTTCTGACACTTGTCTCTCGACGTCAGGAATCTTGCTCTTCTAGAAACTTGACTTTGACTGGAATCTTTGAATTTATTTTCAAAAATTTTTAATTTAAATCCACCTTTTTAATTCACCAGCCGGAGCTCTGTCATTTGAATTCGAATTTAACTTCTCCTTAGCTCTGGAAAATTCATCACTGAAGAATTCAATCAAAATTATTTAGGCAACTCATCTTGAATTCATCATTCGAAGAAATTCATTCTGAAAACACATTTTATTCATCTTGCCTTAGAGAATTTTTTAAAAATTTCCCTTAGAAAAATTCACAATTTGAGCACTGATTAAATTCTTCACTGAAAAAGTGTTCTCGGGGCGCAGAAGACTTGGAAATCCATCTGTCATCGCAAATGTCTAGTACCCAGAAGAGAATTTTTTCCAGAACGCTGCGAATCCATGGGTACCCAACGAATGGGTTCATTTAATTTTTGAATTTTGAACCTTAGAAAAATATTATCTGTCAAATTAAATCCATCCTTCGCCCGTGATCCTCGTGTGTTGCTCCAGCTTGAAGAACTTGAATTCATCCTGCATTATCATTCACCTCTGACTTCATCCCTGAAAAAACTTGCTCGTGCTTCACGAAAAATTTCACCACCTTGAGCTCTAGGCGTATTTTCTAAGGGAGAAAATATTTTCCTTAGAAAATATTTTAAATCATCTTGCACTCTGAGAATTTGCCTTAGAAAATTTTGTTTGATCTTACTCATCGTTGCTTGAAAAATCTTCGAGAGGGCGCTTAGCATATTTTATTTCTCACTCACCATCTCACACTTGAAAAAAAATATTTATTTGAAGTCCCCACACCTTGGCAATATTTTATTTTTTTATTTTATCACTCAAAACTTTAGGCGCATATTGCATATGAAGGAGGATATTCATCCTTGCTTTTGAAAAAATTTCATCACCCATCTTATACTTTATTTCACATTTCACTCCACACTCTAGGCGCATAACATACTTGGCATTTTATTTCCACCACCTTGGAATATTTTCTAACACACCACCTTGGGCGCATTTTGGACTTGAAGACGAATAACGCCTAGCATTCACCCTTCCTTTACCATGCCTTTGAGGAATTCACTCACCTTTCACCTCACTTGCCACCTTCACTTACTTTTACCACCTCAACTTGGGCGCATTTAGGCATGCAAGAGGGATAACCCTTCGACTTCTCCTTTCTTGTCTTCACATGCTTGTTTTGGGCGCATTTAGGAGGGTGAGGAGGACGAGTTTCCTTGACTTGTTGACTCTCTTCTAACTTGAGCGCATTTTAATGTAGAAGGATAAGAACTTTGACTTGTTGACCCATTTTCCTCTTGGGCGCATTTGGACATAGCTGATGGATGAACTTCTTACCACGCCTTGGAGTGACCCTTCAACTTCCTCTTTTTTGTCTTCACTTGACCTTGTTTGGGCGCATTTCACCCCTTGAAGAGGATGAACTTGCAATTTGGGCGCATTTTGAAGGTGGTGGTGGATATCCGGACTTAGAAAAAATTTCAACTTCCCTTCAATTTCCCTTGGGCGCATTCTGCTATGCCTACAGGATAACTTCGTTGACTTTCTTTGACCACTTGTACTTTGGGCGCATTTTGGCCTGTGTGAAGGATGAGCTTCATAACTTTGAAATTTTCCATGCTTCCTCATCAACTGGGCGCATTTTGCCATGTCTACTGGATGAAGTTCCAGACTTAGACTTTTTTTTCGTTTTTTGCCAGCCCTCATGCCCTGCTATTTATAGTAAGTCCTCTGAATTTGCATCTCTGAAGCTCAGAACGATTTGAAATTTTACACACTGCATCCTTATGACCTCGTTGTTCTATCGACACTGCCATTTTTAGTCACCCTGCTATTTTTAGCCTATTTCTGAAGGTGGTTTACTATAAATAGTAACCTCTTGTTTCTGATAGCTCCATTGCTCTGATCGACTTGAAATTTGAATGAGGCGCTCCTCACCATGCGACCTTACTGTCAACATCAACGCA